>WKFP01015246.1:235868-287208 GCA_011057875.1 Pterocles orientalis | reverse complement strand
GTTTTTTTTTTTTTTTTTTTTTTTTTTTTAATTTTGTCCAGTATTTCCATTCTGCTCGGTATTCAATGGGATATTTTTACTGGTGAAAATCCTTGCCCAAATGTAGTACAATGTAGTTTTGCAAGTAAAGAGTTAAGGCAGAAGAAAAAAGAGTTAAGGAGAAAAAAAAAAAGGTTTAAACAAAATCTTTCTACCCATTAGCTTTCCCTCTTTTCCAATATGTTCTCTTATTCTGTTATGACTAGTTTTTGATCCAGCTAAGAATGCCATGGGGTAGATTGTGAGGAAACATATGCAGAATGGATGTGCACTGCTTGCTCTGTAATAATGGCAGGAGTTGTTATTAGTGGGTTAGCACTTATTAGGAAACGTGAATAAGCAGCATTGGACCCTGAGGGTATGTCTAAGCTGTGCAGGAGAGCGAAGCACAAACAGTCCCCAGCTCTCCAAGTAGGCTGAAGCATCAGCGTCTCAGAGTGCTGCAGCATATGAGTGCCCACAGCAAAATGGCTGTGCTGGCATGGCAGCTCTCAGAAGTACTAATGAGAACCAGTGACACAGTTAGACTATTTCTCTTAAAACTTTGTTTTACCATCTTTTAGAGGGTTTTTTTTTGTTTGATGATTTTTTTTAATCTCTTTTTTACATACACAGAACTTGTGTGGGCCTCGTGTTGGCAAGTTTATTTCATGTTGTAGTATGACAGCACAACACTTGCATACATATATTTAAGATATACGTATATTTAAGATATACATATATTTAATGCAGAATGGTAAATATCAAGTGATGCAGACTTTATTCCCTGCAAAAGCTCATACTGAAAGCAATGTAATGTATTAAAGAAGGAAAATAAAATGCCTTTTTTAATGCAGAGCATGTACATGTGGCTTGAAACAGCCGCAACTTGGGTAGACCTAGTGGTTTCTGTTGCAACATGTTAACTTCTCTGTGATTTGTTCTTTCCTGCAAGACCAGTAACCACTGGTGATATATAAACAGTTATTTATTGCTGTTGTGCATTGATTTATATTTTGGTGGTTTGGATCCTTTGCAATATCCCCGAGTGCTGCTTTTAGCTGGTGCACATACATCAAGGTCTCTGACACTCATGCTAACTGTCCACCAGTTGTGGCTCCAGCTGCATGCTGTGCACATACATCAGGCTGCTGAGCTGAGCAGACACATTCACCATCACCTGTTTCTTAGGACTTTTGCATAGTGCGTCAGGGAGAACCCAAGGGTGTCTTGGGAGGAAGTGGAGTTACCTGCATCGTGGTCATCCCAGAGAAAAAAGAAGGAAAAGAAACATCCAAGAAGGACATTTGTATTAATGCAATGTGTACTGAAAAAATATTCCACAAAGGACCAAATGCAGTAATTGGGTATCCAAGCTAAAAATAGTGAGGAAAGCATCTGAAAAGACTGATGTTTGTACATGTATTCATACACATTTGGGGACATTTTTAGTGTAGTTTTGCTTAATGCCTGTGATAGGTTGACCTTAGCAGGCTGTCAGATGTCCACTCAGCTGCTCTCTCACCCCCCCTCCTCAACAGCACTGGGGACAAATAAGATGGAAAAGCTCATGGGTCGAGATCAAGACAGGGAGATCCCGTACCAGTTACCATCACAAGAATAAAGAGTTGCCCTGGGGAAAATTGCCGTGTGAAATGGGAGTTGGATAGTGAGAAACAAAGAAAATATGAAAGCAAAACACCTTTGGCAGCCCTCTTCTTTTTCCCAGGCTCACCTGGGAAGTATGTTTTCCTGTTGAAAAACTAACATGCAAGGCAAATAATGTATTCAGGCCTCTGTGTGGTGATAAGTAAGGACTGATGACCTTTATATCTCTAGCCTTACGATCAAATTCCCTAAAGCTTCTCATGGAAAGGAGCTACTGATGAGGAGGCAGAAGAGATACTTGAGTGGGACACAGAAAGCACAGGGAATCACAGGTCTGATTCACAGATTCTTCTCCTGCCCAAAACCGATGTTGCTGTTTGCTTGCAAAGGGCACGCCTGCCCAGCATAACTGCTGGCATGCCATGTTTGTATTTGTACTTGGCATTTTAGCAATCCTATCTCTGTTGTTGCAGTTCGATGCAGGATTCCAGTGTGCAATGCCGACTAACAGTTAAAAGGGATAGTGATGTGAACTGCCACACAACCATTTTCATCTTCTGGTCAGAGTGGAAAAGGTTCTTTGGAAGCACTGAAGTTAATTGCCTGCTTTCAGGCAACTAGAGAGTTTTGTTATGCTCCCTTGTTATCTACGTGGCAGGTAAACACAGATTCAGTCATGTCTAGGATTTTGCACAGAAATAGATGATCACATCCCTGATATAAATCTTGGCAGTTCTCCTCAAGCTATTGCACATTATTACATTTCTTACCTTAGTATTCTCAGTGCAATGCTGACTCCTCCATAATCAATTGCTAAATAACCTTACCTGTTCCAGAGGGCTGGAATTGTAACAACCAGTTTCTGTTAGTATTCATGGCTGCAGCCTTACTCTCTCTAAATAAGAGATCAAGAAAAGAAGATTGGGTGGGGGAAGAGGGGTGATGAGGGGGGTGGCAACAAGATCACTAAAATTTCTTGTTAGAAGAATATGAAAATCTCTGTTCGAGATTTTTAGGAATCAGTAATTGCAGAATGGTTATGTCTGTCTCTTTTCGCATTTGTCATCTCTGTCCTTATTTCCCTAATAACAGTCATGTTGTTAAAATGTATTTAGGAAAAATAAAGTGTTAAAGCACTTGTATATGTGTGTATATGTAAGCACAGATGCATGAGGTCTAAAACACCTAGCTAAAATATTGAAATGTAAAATGATGCTTTACAGAGAAATACTAGTGGTTTTTGTACAGTAACTTTTAAATTATGAGAATTAGTTCAATTTTAGTTTTCTAAAGTGACACAAATACAGTGCAGCCTGCTAAATCATTTCAAAATTAAAGTATTAATCAGACATTCTGAGGTGGCATAGATTATCATTGTTCTAAATTATTTGAGAAATTCAGAGTTCCAAAAAGCTATTCATTCATCTGTCAGCAGCAGCCTTTCTTCACAGGTACTGAAATTACCACATACTTTTTTCTGTCTAGTGATATAAATGTTGTCAGCCACATTTCTCTCATTGCATCCTGCCTAGGCTAAGCTTTGCATACAACTCCATAAAGACTCACTACTCAAAAAAATCTTTCCCCAGATAAGTTTCTGGTGTGTAATCTACTGGTTACCCACCACTGCTGTCAAAGTTAGTGTTGGAGAAATGCTGAAAAATTCTGCTGTTCTTTCAGTCCATAAAATTTTATGATGATGTGTTAAACCAAAATGACAAGCTTTGTCAAATGCTTTGCTTTGGGATCTAGACTGCAACTTCTGAATGAGAAAAAATAAGTGAGCAGGCAGTCTGAATATTCAAAAATCCATACACAGTGGAGGGTGGAGAGTTATTTTCTTTTTAGATTATAAAATTTGTCCCTGCTCTAGTTGTAGCATACTGTTTAATTTAGATTCAGAAGTCTTTAGAAGAGAAATGTGAGTCTTCTCACATTTTTCTCCATTTGTTTGCATTTCTCTTACACTTCTGCAGGTTTTTCTGACAACCTGTGTTCTGCACAAACTGCTATCTGTACCTGTAATGAAATAATTCACATTCTAGATGTATCTATTTCTGATAACTGTAGACAAAATTTTAGTATGTATTTGTGCATACATTGAATATGCAGGTTTCTTTTTTACTGCCTAATCCTTTTTTATACAAAGTCACAGATTTTCATGCAGTTTCTGTTTACTGATAGGTCAGCTTAGTTTTACCTTGTGTTTCAGAAATGATTGTAACTTAAGTACTTGTTTTGTTGTCATGAATGTGTTACTGGATCTTGATTATGAAATAGCAGGTTAGTTACTCTGTTGTAGAACTAATCTTCAAATAATGCTAGTGGAACTTTGTTGTGTTGGTACTGTATTGTATCACTGTGTGCAGAACCAGATGGGAAGGGAAATGAGAAAACTCCCTTGGTACAAATATCATCTGACAAGAAGAAATGAAACCACTTGTTATGCTGTGCAAAGGCATAGTTAAGGCTTCAAGGCATAGTTAAGGCTTCTTAAGATAGATGAAGTTTTTTACTTTTTTTTTTTTTGTTCTTCTTTCTGGCCCATGTAGACCTATGATATCTTTCTTACATTTTATTGAAATTATTAGTTGTATTCCTGAGGCCACAGTCTAAAACACACAGTTTATCCAGTGGTGAAATCTTACCTCTTGAGTAATTAACAGTTATTGCACCTCTTCTATGTTCTCCTTCCTTCCCTATACATACTCATTATCATGGTTTGTCAGTTATCTTCCAAACTGTGTTAAAAAAAGATAACTCTCCAACATTAGCAATTGCTTAGAAGTTGCTAATAGCTCTCATGAGAGCACTTGTCTCACCCCATATCTCCCACCTTATCAAAAGGTCATGATAATTACAGGACCCTTGCTGGGAATAAATCAATGTGTCAATCAGAGACCCACAATTGTGCTGCAGTTGGAAAGTAAAAATTCTAGAACAAGGTTATATTTAGGGCCAAATTTATTTTTTTTTTAGTACTATGTTTGTGAGCTAACCTGAGAACAAAGAATAATGGCATCATATTGAAGATCAGACATTTTTCAATGAACATTTTTATTTGTACCTTTATTATCAATTATCCATTTACTTCTCAGAATTATAATAGACTATTCTTACTTGTAAGATCTCAAAAATCATTGCCTTCGGTTAAAAAGAAAACTTTAAAAAAAAATGAAATTATTGAATTAAGGACGTTCAGTTTCTCTGACAAACTTTTCTGTATTTCTGTCTTTAGTGATTCATCTGAATATTTTAACATTGGATCATAAAACAATCACAGCTGTAATAACAAAAATTTCCTTATTTAGTCTATTTAGGTCTAGGTGTGTTCACAATCCACAAGACTGTTCAAGGTATTCTTAACATTTGTAGGGCTGCTTTTTTGTTGTTGTTTTGGTTTGTGAAACAGAGCAGATAGTTTCTAACTGAAATGACAGTAGATAAGAAACTGCATGAACAAATAAGAAAAGAAAATATTTCGTTTATCCAGTACCTCACTCATTTTTCCTCCCATTCTGGTTTTATTATATTAAGCTGGTTTCCAGTGGTGATAGACTGCACATAGACTCATTCAGACACCACTATTAAATCCCAAGATTTAGATCAAATTCTCATATATTCTTATTGCCACCAGCCAAATTCTTCAAGATCTTAATTGTGTGCTAACTAGTCAAGCAAGTTACCATAAAATTTAATTTGTGCTCATCAGCTTGAGGCTACAGAAGCGTGTAATAAACTTGATTTATAAACTTCTCATTTTGCTGGCCATTAAATAAAAAATAATTTTGTGTGCATATGTTAATATTGCAGAGGAAGCAGTCTAATAGCTTCCTAAATACAGTTGGATCAGTTATGTTACATCCATTTAGCACAGCATCTGAGTCATTGTTTTAGATTCAGACAGCTTCAAGTCTGATTCTGGTAGTGTTGAGAGGCAAAAGTGGAAAGCTTCCAGCTTTAAATCATCCAGGTGGAGAACTCAGGTAAGAGGAATAATGAATGGAAGATATAGGAGAAGATCCTCAGGATATCAAGTTAAACATAGGAAATAGCAGGGCTTTGGGGTTTTTCTTCTTCCTTTTTAAAGATTTTTTTTTAAATAGGGCAAGTCAGTTATTTCCATCTCCCTTTTATTGCTGAAATGGATGAAAAAGTTTGCTGTTTCAGTCTGTGAAAATATTGCATCACACCAATCTCCTCTTGAGTCTAAGAGCAGCTAATGTTGTTTTACTTGCCCAGTGCTTTAACCTTTCATTGAAACTGGTGTGAGAGGGGAAAAAAAGTCTTCCCTGCTACTTTTGTTTCCTGTAGAAAAATTGTTATCAACAGAACAGTGGACATAGTATAGCTGGCCATTACAGAATGAAACATCCTTGGTAAGGGGTTCAAGCTGGAACATAGGAGGTTCCACTTGAATATGAGAAAAAGCTTCTTTACAGTGAGGGTGACAGAGCACTGGAACAGGCTGCCCAGAGAGGTTGTGGAGTCTCCTTCTCTGGAGACATTCAAAGCCCGCCTGGATGCGTTCCTGTGTGATCTGATCTAGGTGTTCCTGCTCCAGCAGGGGGATTGGACTAGATATCTTTCGAGGTCCCTTCCAATCCCTAACATTCTGTGATTCTGTGATTCTGTGAAATAATGAAATTTCTGCTTAAAGTGCATAGCTGTACAGTCCATGGTAAACTGGAGGCATCCAGGATGCATTGAACGTATCACTCATAAGCAAAACAGCGTGTGCATTGCTGGTAAGCATAAAGCCTATGGAAGGTGTAGTATGACATTATGGTTCATGATTTATCACAGAAAGTAAGCTGTTTCAAAGATGCACTTGATTTATTCACCATGCACAGAGAATATGTTTATGCACAAGTATTAATTCAGAGTTTCAGGCTCTCTACTCTGTTGGGCAAATCTTAGGTGGAAATGAGGCAACTTTGTTCAGATCTGAAAAAAAGTTTAGTAATTTTTGAATATCTATGCGATGGTTATATGCAGTGATGGTAAGCTGAATATTAATAGAAAAGCTTTTGGATGAACAATGTAGTGTTCATTTTGAGGCCATAAGGTGATTTTTTAAATTAAATCAGCATTTAAGAATTTGATAATGAACAAGTAGGTCAGATGTTCTTTGACATGCTGAAATATTATGCTAGATAAGTTTTCAGAACTATTCTGATCCTATTTTCTTTCTCTGTTTTTTAAATTCTTATCATTACATTAACATAGACACAAAAAGGAAGAGATTCAACTTACCTAGATGCCAATTTGAAAATTAAACTGACTATTCGATCTTGCAAATTACAAAGTATTTTGGTTTCCATTTCCCAAGGCCCTCTAACATTTCTTTCAGTCTGAGTACAGTACCCAATAAACTTCTGCTTCTAAATACTCGCATTACTTCCATGTTTAAAAAGGAAGACAAGTTTAAGTGCTTTGTTGGACCTGAGCTTTACACTCAGCATCCTGCTGGTAAAATGTAATCTAAGGCTTCTAAAGCCGGGCTATTATTGCATGTGATTTGTAGAGGATGACGGTTTATGTGTGTTCTGCTGCAGTCCAGTGAGAAGCCTCTTTTTTTGTACCTGACTGATCCAGAAACAAAGCAAAAGTAGTTCTGCAGAGAGAGGGACAAAAATGTGGAGCTGCAACTACGTTTACTAAAGAATGTATTCACTTGCTAAAGCTCTGAACAAATTGTTTTGATATGCAAATAGTTGCAAATCTACTTGAAACACACGTGCCTTAGGAAAATTCTATTAACCCTGATTATCAGAGGTATTGTAATCACACATCAATTGAAAACTGGGCTGCATTGTAGCACTTTTATATTATTGCTCAGTTACAAGTTCAATAGAAAGATAGCTACTCCCTCCGAACACATTTTTCAAGTAATTTATTCCTTATCTACTTATCACCAAGATGATCAAGGAAACATCAATGTGTATTTCAGTGTAGTGATCATTGTGTTCTGTTTCAGTATTTTAAGGTATGATGCTGATAGGTCATTCCATACAAAATACTGAAGATTATTAATTTCACGCATTATTTAAAACATTTTTCGTTTGTCTTCCACTGGATAATTTCTTTTCTTTTTATTTTTTATAGTAATTGTTTATCAAATACAAACATTTTGGCAATAGCACATTAATAGCCACAATTAAGGAAAAGAAGACAGCCTACAAAAATTCTCTTACTTGTAATTTTTCCCTTTGCAGAGCTGATTGATTGGCTATTTTCATTAACCAGAAAACTCATTTACATATGAACAGCACATTCCTTTCTTAGGCAATTGTAATCATTATTAAAGAATACCTCAGTAGCTACACATTTTTTTTTTACAATAGCTACTCATAACTCAACTAAAATATAGAAAAATAATACCTTAATATTTTATAGTGTGTATTAATTTCACCCATCTCCCCTGACTGGTAATGCTCTTTCAAATGCACATTTTTAAATATTTCAAGTAGTCAAAGTGAAATTCTCTGTGTAAATAGTTTGAAAATACTACAAGTTTTAGAAAAGGCTTCTGGTTTGCGTTGCTAGTTCCCTTTACGTCATCACTTTGAGCTGTCATCTGGCTGAAAGAGGCAGAGGCAAAATGCACAGACCCCTAAATTTTCTGCTCTTGGGAATTCATAAGATGCTCCTTTTTCCATTTTGTCTGACAAAAGCCTGTATTAGGCTAGTGAATGATGCTGCTGGTCACTGGAAAAAGTGTAAATTTTTATTGCTAGACTTGGCAGCTTTGGACCTTATGAACAAGTTATAGAATCGTAGAATCATAGAATGGTTTGGGTTGGAAAGGACCTTAAAGATCATCAAGTTCCAACCCCCCTGACATGGGCAGGGACACCTTCCACTAGACCTCAAAGCCTCATCCAGCCTGGCCTTGAACACCTCCAGGGATGGGGCATCCCCAACTTCCCTGGGCAACCTGTTCCAGTGTCTCACCACCAAACTTTCTTCCTATTGTGTAGTCTAAATTTACCCTCTTTCAGCTTGTACCCATTACCCCTTGTCCTATCACTACCCCCCCGATAAAGAGTGCCTCCCCATCTCTCCTGCAGGCCCCCTTCAGGTACTGGAAGGCTGCTATTAAGTCTCCTCGGAGCCTTCTCTTCTCCAGGCTGAACAACCCCAACTCTTTCAGCCTGTCCTCATAGGGGAGGTGCTCCAGCCCTCTGATTAATTTTGTGGCTCTCATCTGGACTCTCTCCAGCAGGTCCATGTCTTTTTTATGTTGGGGGCCCCACATCTGAACACAGTACTTACTCCAGGTGGGGTCTCATGAGAGCAGAGTAGAGGGGGAGGATCACCTCCTTTGACCTGCTGCTAATGCTTCTTTTGATGCAGCCCAGCACACAGTTGGCTTTCTGGCCTGCAAGCGCACACTGCCGGCTCATGTTGAGCTTCTCATCCACCAATACCCCCAAGTCCTTCTCCTCAGAGCTGCTCTTTATCCATCCTCCACCCAGCCTGTATTTGTGCTAATTTTGTATGTTGTTAATAACTTTTCAGTCAAGGCATGTAGGAAGGCAATTTTTACCCTTGACTGTTTTTAGACATTTCTAAGGCTGTCTTCCATGTATATTTTTATAGATAACTTTAAATAAATACATTTTAGTCTTTGAAATGAAGGAGCAAACAGGACCTTTTCACAACAATTTCAGAAAGTATGAGCTCTTCATTTTTATGCCAGACTGTTTTCTGAGGCAAAAGACAGGGACTGGTAAAGTAGTATCATGTTATGCCAAGGTATTTCTAATGCAAGTAAAAAGAAAAAAAGAGCATCGTAAAATAGAAGTGCCCATCAAAGCTCCATAAGAATATTTGACAGGCAATTTAGCTGTCTAGCAGTAGAGTATTTATTCCAGGCAGATAGGACATATGTCTTTAAAATTTTTAGATTCCTTTTGTGTGAAGTTAGACACTATAATTAAATGTAACTGTGTTGTTATGTTGTAATAAAATTGTATGGAATGAGATATAGAGATAACTTTAAAACTTCCTCTGTATAGTATTTAAAAATATTTCAGTATTCCTGCAATGAACTTAGCTTGAATCAGTAGTTTTAACATAGGTATATTAATTAAATTTAATAAGAACTGAACTTAGTTTACATATCTGGAATCAAAGGGTTATGGGATTTTGGATATTTTTAATTAACTTTTTTTTTTTCAAAAACCTGGAAAACTGTGTGTCATAGGCTTTCAGCTTTATAACTCTTCTGTGTTCTGGTCAGGAGCCATCATGAAAGGCTACTGTTTCTGTATTCTTGGCCCAGCTCTGAAACAACTAAGTTTCAATGGGGAATGATTTTCTTGTGATTTTGTATTTCTTGACTGTTGGACATCTCTGTTTTGGAGGCAGGGAAAGTTTTATTACTAAAATACCGTAACTGCCAGAGGAAACCACACTGGTAGTATTTTCTTGAATATTTGAGGATATAAAAACATTGATTTTTGAAGTAAACAATTAAGCCATTCGATTAATAGTTAATCAAAACAGATGTTTAACCTAGGAATACATGCATATGCTCGGACTATTTTATACAACTCTTAAACTGATGTTCATGTACCATGATAGAAAAACGTCTGTTTTGTGGATTAACATGTTATTTCTACTGTATTTCCCTTTTAAAGATGATTTATTTTCCAAAAGAAAACTTTAAAGATCTACATCACTCTTGGGGTCTAAGACTGTCTGTAGTGACTTGCTCAAGAACATAGTTTGTCTTCCTGTTCATTGGGAGATAAACTAATGACTTCCTTCAAACTTTCTTGAAAACGTGCCTGAAATTCCTTCTTTTGTGGATTATTTCATTCCTCAATTCTGCATCAGCTGGTGAATCCAGAATTCTGTGTGAAATCGGCACAGAGGTGAGCAGTGATGGGAGCCTGAGTGTGACTTTGCTACACAGGAAAGTAGAGGTATGAAAACTCTTCTACTGCTGGTTAAGGAATTGGGATTCCAGGTAGGATGCTGTAGCTAGAGGAATGAAAAATGCTACCTGACTTTGTAAAATACTAATTCAAAGGATTGCTATCTTTAGGACCTTATGGTGGTATATTTACTGTAGAGGTCAATCTGAGGCTACCTTTAAAAACAGACACACCTAGGACATGGCGGTTAGATATGGTTAAATTACATTAATTAAAGGAAGTTTAGCCAATCTTGCAATGGCTTCCTACATGTGTATATTTTTTTCAGTGTAATAGCATCTGTTTTTCGGACTACAGCCAAAAAAAATGGAGAAAAAAAAATCTGATTTTTCCCCATTGTGTTTTAAAGCTTTAGTAGAGTGAAAAATGTTCCACTTGTAAAGCAGAGGGAAATACAGTAGTGCTAACAAATCAAACACTGAAACAAATTATTTTTATGTAAAATCTGTAAACACCATATACCAAAACTAACAGTTAATGGTTGGTTACAATTTATTGTATTAACCATTAAATACATCACAACTTCATATTGTATCACAAATGTGTTTAATATAATTTGTGACTGATGCATTGTCATACATTTTATAAACAAAGCAGGGATACACAGCTCTGCTACGTAAAAACTCTTTAAAATATACTTCATGCCAGTGTCAAGGAATGTTTCATTCTCTTGGTTCTGGAAATTATTTTTCATCCAAGACGGATAATTCAAAAATAATTAAACTCCGTTTATCTTGTCTGCAAACAACTTTATTATTTAACTTTATTATTTTTGTAACTCCACAGATTCTAAGCCAGCATGATAGATCTGTAATTTTTTTAATTTCTTTATCCGACACGTTTAGTTTTTCCCCTCCCGTCTCTCTACAGCAGGCATTATCTTCGTTCTGGTTTTTTCTCTGAGCATACTGTTGATGCACAACAAACAATAAATACTAATCACAGTCATCAGACACATTCTGTAATCCTTGGGGCCTGATGTAGAGCCTGCCAGAGCAGAGAGTTATCTTTCACTTGTAGCTTGATAGAGCTTCACAGTCAGAGTTAGGATGCTGTGACTCTTACGGTGGTCCTAAGGTTAACCTACTGCATGAATTTGTGCCGATCTCTTTACCTTTCTGTATCACAGACAGGCTATAGTAGGACATGTACAATTTTGCTTATTCAGATGGCAAGCTCTCTAAGGCAGGCACTGTCATTTGGACTGTTTGTCGTGTCCAGAGCTAAGCTGTGAGAGAGGTGTTTGGTGACTATGTATCTTAGAAGGATGTTGTGATATAGTGGAGGAATATCTTGTGTTCAATGACTGTTCTTGAATCTAGTGGAACTGAGTCAGAGAGATCTTGTGATGGCAAAGCCTTATGCAATTAGAAATTAATAACACATGCACTCATACCAGCTCTGTTATACGCCCTAGAAAATTCGGGAATAGTCACAGTTGTATTCCCACATGATGCATCTAGGCAAGCTGCTATGTATATTTTTTCTATATGAAAATTTCAATGTTTTTTCTATAGGTATTCACTTGTTTTGGCATTTTAAAATAGTCGTGTTTCATTTTACACTTTTGTCATTTAAACATGCTTTTAACCAAAAATGCAATTTGTTAAAAAAAATTTTTTAAGTATGTAGCTTTATTTCAGGGATGTTTCACAGAATCACACAGAATCACAGAACTATAAGGTTGGAAAAGACCTAGAAGATCATCCAGTCCAACCCATACACACTGGATTGATACCTGCTCTCTTGAGGAACCTCCTCCTTATCTTTTTTTCAGCTGTTCTCTTATTAAAAGTCTATGGCCAGATGTTGGGAAGTCCAGCTATGAACTCAAATCTCACAATTTTATTTCTCAGCTAGAGATTAGAAAAGAATATGGAATAATCTAATACAAGCCTCTTTCTGCCTCACATTTATAGTGTATTTTTCCTGTTTCTCTCTGGGTCTAGGAAAAAAGAACACTTCTCATTCTAAGTCAGATATCATCAAGAAGTGGGTATCAGAAAGCAATGTTATTAAATAACTTTTCATCCTATGCAAATTGGTAACTTTGTTCCTTAGAAATTTGTATTTATGATGATCATGGTGTAACACATCTTCAAGTAAGAGGGCCAGCATGCCAAAAGAAAATCTATAGTGATTAGTTATATTATAAATATACATTCAGTTTTATTATTGGTGTTGAACGAGATTTCTACTTGCCTAGGGTTAACATTTGTGAATACATATTAGTCTATTAGTGTTCTTCTTTAGGTAAAGTCTTGCTCCAAATGCTGTGTTGACTCAACACTTGAAATAGCACTGGGGGGAAAGCAACATTATTGTCCCATTTGAAAGAGGCATCACAGGATTTTGTCAGATAGTGAAGTGTATGTGTCAAAGCCATGTCAGGAGGCATGGTACTGTTGCAGAAGTTCAAGAAAGTGTGTAGCAAGCTTTCTGTAGTTTGGAGGCTTTAATTCAATTGTTAGCATCTCTCTCAGGAGAATACCGTAACTGAAATAGATTTCTAATTTAGTACAGAAATCATAGGTAAAGATGGCTTGCTGCCCCTGTATCATGTAGGGATCAGTACTGGACTATGAAACACTGATTCAAAACTTTTTTCTCCTCCAGGTCCCATACAGTGTTTCAGAGTGCTGGAGGCTTCCAAGGGAATTGCCCTGAGATGCCTCCTGCATTGCCTGGACCCTGTGCTTCCAGCTGTCAGCTCTGGAGCTGAAGTAGCAGCCCTATATTTGAGCAGCTGCAGTACTGGGAAAGTTGACTTATAGAGTGAAAGGACACCCAGGCTTCTGGCAGAACTGCCAGGTGGCCTCACAAGAGGTGGGCACAAGATTTCATCTCTTCAACTCAGGGATAGCCTTTTTGCCAGACCAACCCCTCTTCAGTTGCTGCTATCACTTTGTTTTAATGATGGTTTGGCTCCTGTCAACAGCCAGCATAGAAGCCCAGAGGACACAGCTGGACAGTTTTCTAGATACCACTTGTATGAAACTGAAATCAGCCTGTGATCTGAAGTAATGCAGGGTCCTTTTTAAACCTGTTCTCCCATTGTGGGCAATATTGCAATGCATATTTAATCCAGAAACATCTATTTCATTTACCTTGTCTTGAAAAGCTTCTGAACTACCTACATTTATGTAGGGCTAGAATAGAAACACCAAACTCTTAGAAATTATATATTTTGCATAGAAGACATTGAGAGTAGCCAATATACTAGTGTGTTTGGAAATCTGTTCGACAAATTTCTCTACCGAAACTCAGGGAAATGTCCTGAACAGCTTCTTTATGGAGTCCAGTTTAGTTCCCAGAGACATTTAAAGTGGGAGAGGGTTTTTATTTTATGAAAAAAAATTGATATTCAATAATCCAACTCTTGTTATTGAAAAGGAGGAAAAATTTTCATCATTCCAACATGTTCTTAACACCTTTTCTGTAGAAGGTTTGTAACATGATGCAAACTAAATGAAATATGAAATATGGCAGAAGCAGCTTGAAGCACAGTCTGCTTAGTTTCTTTTTACATCTGAATTACTAAATTAGACTGCCTCCAATTGGGAGCAATCCAAGTAGCTAGCTGAGTCAAAATATCACACCTATAATAAAAAGAGCTGTAATTCTGAAACATGAAATTCCGTGGAACACACAATGCATCACAAAAAACTGTTCTACAATCATCTTACAGCAGTATGTGAGGAAATGAGAAGAAAATAAATAAATATTACTGTGTTCACAGTAATCAACAATTTTTTTTCCTTGAAATTTTTCTACAATTCCTCTCAAAATCTCTTTAGCATTTCCATTTTGAAAAATGTTCATAATTCACCTTTATACACTGTTTTGAAATTATTACATAGTACCTTTTTCTGTGGGACAATTACTCTACTTTTTCCCCCACCTCTTGTTCTTTGTATGTTTTGCCTTACAAAGATTTCAGTAATCTGCAGATAAGTTTGGAGCTTTTGTGTATGAGGAAATTTTACATATTAAAAGCACCAAAGGAGGGTGTGTTGTAATTTTCAGGAGTTCTGAACTGTTAGTTTAGGTGGTTTATTTATCATTTGGGAGACCAAATATATTGAAGCTGTTTTGTTTCACTGTGTCAAAAGAGCTTTCATGGTTAAATACTTATTCCTTTTTAAAAACACTTGTACTCTGTTAGCATTGCAAAAGAGTGGCATTTGAAAGAGATTTTGTGAGCAAAACAATTCAACAAGAAAATTAGTATTTTTAATTTCAGTGAAAGAGTGAAGAGTTAGTTCTCTGAGCATGTGTACATGACAAGTAGGTCTAATTATGCTACTTTTTATGATGTATAGGTCATACCTCATAGCAATATCATGGGAATGTATGTTAACAGAATGAGGACATGAGCAATAGCAAAGAAGAAAAGATTAGGTCATCTTTGACATTCTTTGTACTTATTTTTTGATAAGTTAACTTTTGTGCTTTTGCATTCATGTAATATCTGGGTCACCAGGGAATATTGAAGTAATCCTGTGGCAAATTTTGTTCCATTGGTTTCATCTACCATGCAGATACTCCACTTGTTAAAACAGAAAACAAAAACACTCCTCACTGCTCCCAGAATCCTAAGTCATAAGGTGTTTAAGGGTGCTGTGCAAAAAACAGAGAATGTTTATTTGAAAGGGCAAGGAAAAGTGAATTTTGGGGGGAAGTAAACAACATGAAGGGTTCTGGGGGATTTTTACTTTGAACTTTTTATTTGCAAAATATTTCTCCATGCATACTGTAGCTAATCAAAACAGTGCTTGAAGCTTGAGAAAACTTTCACATCTTCTCTTTGAAATCCTGTTACACTGAAAGAGGAAGATCTTGCCTAGTCTTTCTTCATAGGCTATCATGCAAGAAAAGGTTTTCTGCTTCTAGTTGATATCAGAACTTCTTTACATTCCTAAACCTATCCATACTTCAGTTCTCAGAATCATTTCCGAAAAGCTAGAATGTAACCAGTTTTATATACAAGTTGTCTTGAGGAAAAATATGTTATAAAAAACTGTTACTTGTACAGACTCAGCTTACAGAATCCAGTCCTGCCATTTGGAATGGTTTCAAGAGGACCGTATATATGGGAGGAGGAAAATATATATATATATGTCTAAAATGAAACAAATAACAATATATCCTGTGTAATTCCAAGAATCAACATGAATGGCTTGTTAGTATATTACATATTTCCATGAATCATGGATGCTTTCTTGTTTGGGATTTTTTTGGCTGATTGGTTTTGGATTTTATTTTTTTTTTTTTTTTGAGCAGGATTGTAGATAAAGCCTAAAAAACATGTTTAGAGCTTTGGCAACCATACGGAATCACATGATTCAGGGTTATGAAAGTCATTAGAACATATTCTTAATATAAACTGTATATCTCTACTTAAATATAATATACACTGGTGTGATATGTAGGTATAAACTATATACCTATATACTCAAGCTTTATCCCTGGTGAAATACATGAAATCATTATATTAATTCTCTCCACCACTCCATCCCTACTTTCTGTGAGTTGAAGGAGGCTTCTTGATGTCCCTGAAGTAGTGAAAGTGTTAAAAAATGAAATGAAAATTGAGAAAATGCAAAATATTTTATGTTTTAGAGATAAAAGCAGACAGAAGCATGTTTGTTCACACAAATTCACAACATTATTTACAGGAATGAAAATGAAAATATATTATTTGCTTCAGAGAATAGCTGTAGAGAGACACTTGAGCATTACACTGTATATGCAAGAGAAGCTTATATAAGGAGAAGGAGGAAGCTCTCCAGTAACGTGTCTGACAAAACCTACAGAAGGAATACAAAGTATCTTTCTTAAAACTTGTAATATACACAAATCCTAACAAATTACCTTAGATAAATATACTGCAGTTTACAAATGAATGCTTTAAAAGGTACAAAGGTACAAAAATATTCAGCTTTCAAAACTGTTAATGGTAAATGGTGACAAATCTGTGCAGATTTTCCCCATGGAACAGCACAAGTCTTTGTAAATATTTTGCTTTTGAGAAGAGCCCAAGTCATCTCTGTGAACATTCAACTACAAACATGGGGCCAGTTGCTTTTCCAAGTTCTTTTAGAATTTTACCACATAATGATGTGCATGTCTTTGTGTTGACTTGAAAGAATAATTTCTCCTCATCCTCATTCAATCCGTTCTACCTGTATCTGTCTGGGGGAAAAAAACAGAACTGTACTCCTGCTTGCATTGGGGTGGTGCAGAGCTTCAGTTTATGTAGTGATTAAACGACTCTGCACTTCCTTTCTTCTGCAGGAACAACACCACTAGATCGTGAAATGACCTCACTGGACATCTTTTTGAATGGCAAATTTGCATATTGGATGCAGATGCATTATGCAATATGGATAGCTAGAAAAAGAGATACTGTGAGTGATGGCTTCTTTTAAGAGCCTACAGATTCTGTATTTCCTCCACTATAGTTCTATTTTGTATGAAATTAAATTGTCTTGACTAAATGAGGCATAACCATACCTGAACATTTTCCTTTATGAGCGATGGTAGTGCTTTGCCACAAAGTTATGTTTTACTGACACTTACTATTTTTTATTCCAGAGAGAAACTTTGCATAAAGCTTACCATCATTTCCATTTCATTGTGAATTGAAGTGAATTACAGTTGTATTCACAATTCCATGTAATAGTGACCGTCTTCAGATATCAATCCAGAAGCAAGATCTTTTTTCTGTTTTAGGAGGGGGGGTTTGTTGTTTTTTGTTCTTCTGAATGGTACTGTTTTTTTTTTAATTAGAAATGCTTTAAAAATATGTAAAAGTGTTCTTTTTTTTTTTTACTGTGGGTCACTTATGTTCTGAATTACCCCTGCCTGCCTATCTGTACTTCATATTATTTTGTTAAACTCATACAGTGACATTGAAAAATTCACCCCTTCCCTTCCCTTCCCTTCCCTTCCCTTCCCTTCCCTTTCCAACAAAAGTGCATTTTATAAATCAACTCCCCAAACATATTGGTTGTACTTTTATGATACAGCTTGCAATTTTAAGAACACTTCAGTTGCTCTGTAGTATCAAAAAGCATCCAATTAAATGAAGTTGGCATCAAGAAATATGTTGTACTCCTGCAAAAGGAAACACTCTCACAACTTATGGAGAAATCTTAATGTCAATGATCACTTTGCTTACGTATTTATCCTAATTATAAAACACTTTCTTCTTTTTAGGTGAATCTTACATAATATTCAAAGTGTCTATTTTACATATCAAATTGAAACCTTCTCTTCAATGTGGTTCTCAAAGTATAATATACAAAAACGTAAAAGGATTCTACTTCTGCAAGTGTAGAATGCATAAAGATATATATTTTGAACTTCCTTTTCTTTAAATAGTTGACCTTATTATCTATTATGTCACTCTCTCTTGCCTCAGGGATGTGTGTCTTAACTAGTGGGTGCAACTTCTAACTTTCTGTATTTGATGTTCTCTCTGTTTCTACTGTAGTTTACAAGAAGACCACAGTTAGGACATCAGTGTAGGAAGAATTCAGAATGTTCACTTAATCAAGTTGTGATAATTAGCAGGGTAGATAAAGTAGTAAATAGAATTATTGCAAAAAAATGGACAAGATTAACTAGATGAATAAACCGCATTTAAGAGAAAAATGGAATGAAAAATAGAAAGCAACTGTTTTTCACTTGCCTGACTAGAAAATCTTAATTTTAAATGTAAAATATAAAACACTATTTACTAAATGTGCCATATTACTAGAATTATAAGAGCTACAAAAGATCACAAGATGGATACGACCTAATAATGTCATGACAATGTTTGCTTTATATGCAAAAGAATATTTCCGTCTAGGAGAGAAATGCAGTAATCCTTTCACACTTGTCAGGCTAAGTGTGTTCTAGTAAACTAAATATCCCAGGGACTCTGTCATGAAAAACAAGTGGCAGAGAATGGCTCATATCACACCGTTATACCACTTCCTACCTTTCAGAAAAGGATAAGTGGACCTTGAATGCCTACTGGGAATCTTTCATTTTGTGACTTTGAGAATTGTTTTGGAAAATGCAAATTGATATGGGCCAAGATATGATGAAGAGCCATTCTAACAATTTAACTGTATAAGAAAGTGACTTTCACAGCCTGAAAGGGTTCTGTGGAAGTATTTATTTTAATAACACAAACATAGGTGTATGCTGTTATTTACAGCCATAAGCATCTCAAGAAAGGTATGTCACACTGAAGACTCTTGGGCAGAACCAAAAATATAATTAAGTTTCTAATAAAATGGTTTATAAGAAGTGATTTTAATAAATTACAACTGTTTATCCTAAGGAAAAGTAGATTGTCCTTCCATCTCTCTTCTTCCTTCCTTCCCAGTGTTTAAGTGTTTTTCCAATAAGTAAAAATCTTGCACTGTTTTGCTCAAAAAAAAATTGGAAGTATTTCTATTGTGACCATGACAAGTAGGAGAAGAGATACTGAGTCTAAATCTTAGCAAGGAATTTTTGGACTAGACATGCAGAAAGCGTTCTATTATTAAAGAACAGAGTGTTAAAATAGGTTGCCAAAGGAGATCATTCAATACTTGTGAGTCTTGGAAGATCCTTGCAATTGTCATAGGAATATTCCTTTAAGAATGGCATTGGTATAGGTCTTGTCAATGAAGGAGGGAGATTAAATGAGCTTTCTTGCCTTGCTTTTCTATGATTGTCTTGAAACAATTGTACGTTGCTGAATGTATTTATGAAAAATCATAATATCCCATTACATTTGGCTGTGCTCTGGTATAAAGGGAAATCAGTCTCCTCTTTTTGATGTTCCTTTATCTGTGATTAAAATTTATTTTAGATGCACCCGTATCTGATTTTTCATATGAAGTAACAATAATAGTTTTTGATCTTCCCAGTTCCTTGATAACTGACTGCTTATTCAGACATAATAATACAGCAAATTATTATTTAGTTTCACACACCATAGGTGTTTCTTCATCTTGTTTTCATACATTGCTGTCAAAGAATATTTATCTGGGCTGTGTTTATTAGCTGTCTCCTGGTATACAGCTCTTCTTTATGTAATATCAAAGCAATTGCATTGAAGGCAAGCTGCTATTCCAAAATACGCAAATATGTGTGTTGATTAGGTCTGCCACCTTTCTGTTTGTTTTCTTTCAAATCTGTCTTTGAAAGGAAAAAAAAGGTTGATTTAATATCTTCCAGTATGCTCTTAATGAAACTATTAAATTATAAAAATAGGTCCCAGTACTGATCTCTGTGGCATTCCACTTGATGTTGTGCTTTTCTCCACAGAGGTCAAAAATCACAATTATAACAGATTTCAAACTAATTTCTTGTGATTTGAGAAAGAGCTAAGTTGAAAAACAGCTGACTGAAAAACTTGTTCACAATATATTCACCTTCACTGCAATGCTAGTCTAAAATTCTGTATCTGCTGACAAGCTATTGATTTCAACAAGCAGAGACATGGATTCTGTGAGGCTCTGCTTATCAAATGCTGTGAGAATTGGACAGTAGTCTTTGGTTTAAACTGTGACCGAGAACCTCAGATATTTCTCAGCTTTTCCTCCAGCAGTTACCATTTTAAGAAATCATTAACAGGCATTATCAAATGTTTGGTAATACCCTTCCTTAGTTGATTTTTTTTTTACCCAAACTTACTGTATCAGCTGTATATCCATGTGTGTACTAATGTGTTCTTTATTCCTATGTACAGAAATATAAATTATACAAGTTTCCTGAATTATTGGTTATTGCTTTATTTAAAGGTTTCTTTTCTAAGTGTAGAAATTCATACTCAATGTAGATGACGGAAGACCAAAACTCTATTATTTTTTGCTCTGTTTTCCAAGTCTCATCTGTATATTTTGTATACATGTAAATATAGACATTTTGTAAATTGATGCATACTCATATCTAAAAAATTTAGTGTGAGTCTCTGTACTCCTATTTTATAAGTGAAAATATTGTATTTGCATTCATCAATTAAAAATTTTTAAGTGTTTTCTGAGTTTCAGTTCTTTTTGCAGTTTGATATATGCTCAATTTCTAGGCTTGCCAATCTTGAAACTTTTAGCTTCTGCTCTTAAGGAATTACTTACAGGTGAATTTTACTGTCCAGGAAACTGAATTCCCTTTTTGTTAAGTCAAACAAAATTTCTTTCAGAAAATCAAACTGAAATAATATTATGGTTTCTATTATTAGTTCCCCTGTATTTCCATTATTTTTAAAAAGACTTGTTTGCCCCCTCTGTAGCTTGCTATGCCATAAACATTCTAGTGACAGGGCTGTAGTTTATTATATGTGTATTGAAAGAAATGTGCTAACCTCAAAATTCATACTCCTAAAAAATTAGTATGTATAGTCATTGGGTATTCAAATAACTATATTAATAAAACGGAAAAAAAAATAGAACACACAAGCTGGTTTTATTTCAATAAACACACAGAAACAGCTTGTATTATGTTTTATAATAGTATTATTTATGTTAATAAGGTGATGTTTCAGTTTTCATTTTGTTTATTTATGTCATTTCAGTTATTTTATAGTTGTCAGTCTGGCAGACTTCCAGTGTTTCAGTTTAACTACTTTTTTTCTCTCAATTACTCGTGAATCACTATAATCAGATATTCCACTGAGATGTATAGTTGCATACTTTTAAAATAGCAGCTTTATAAGGTGAATATAATGCAGTGAAATGCCACATGATAACCCCATCTGAAAGCTCAGTACTGGCAGATCTTTGTGTTGTCTTTCCTGCTAAGCTCTTTATATTACTGGAGTTAGAGTTTAAGGACATAAGTGTGATACGGATATCTGTAATAGTTCAACACATCCTCTTTAGAAAATGTGGCAAAGCAGACAAGACTTTTGATGCATGGGAAAGAAAAAAAGATACAAGATACCACCTTTTAACCAATGAAATATTTTCAATTCTAGAGAACGAAATTTTGAAGAACTCTTACAGCTTGACAAATTTTGTGTTTAACCTCAGGGGATTAACTCTAGCATATGCAAATAATAGCCTTATACATTATTTTGTATGTGTATTGATTGAAATACAATGAGCTGTAAATGCTTATGTATAGCAGTAAGCTTTTAGACAGATTGAAGGCCAACAAAGTCATAAATAAGTTTGTTTCGTAACTTTGTTATTCACTTTTGCCTCTGATTTCTCTAAATGTGAGATTTTTTGCTGGTTATGTATATATGCTAGGAAAAAAAGTTAGCTGTGTAGGCAGAAAGCCAATGAACAACCTTTTATCTATACATGTGTTTGTGTGTAAACAATAGTGTAAAACAAAATAGTGTATTATGTTTTAAAGATTCAACATTCTGCATACAATAAAAACATCCAGAAAATGTGAAAGTAGTTTGATGGGAAGCACCCAGAACACAGTTAATTACCTGGGAAATGATATTTGGCACCGTGATTTTCTGTGGCCTGTCCATTTGGTTAAACAGCGCTGCAGAATCCCTTCTGCCTATTCAAGTGGAATATGTGCTGGCTGTTGCAAGAATGAATGATAATTAACCCGGTGTGTTTCTGAAAGTGGATCAATCAGCACAGGGTACAAAATCACTATGTAGAAAAATGAAAACAACCAAATTAGACTTGTGAGACAGAGTAAAATGCACCCTTTTTGAAGATGATTGTAAACCTTGTCAGAAAAAAATATGGGGTGAGGGGCGAGTCTAAGAATTCTTAGTATAGTTTCATATCCAATTCAGAGTGTAAAAAGACTATCTTTTTAATTAGCAGTCCTGATAATAGTAACTACATGCACAAGGATTTCTCAAGCCCATATAAGAGCATCGAGAGCCATGCAGCACAGAAAAGAACCTTCTCCAAAGGAAGCCAACTAAGAAAGCTAGGTGTATTAAAATAAATTAGAAAAATTCAGGAGGAGTTTTGAATTAGTTAATGTACATGTAATCTTAATCCAAACTCTGAGTATCTCTATCCTGCAATCTCCATCAAGTGGAGTTCTGTTTGTAAGAGTAGACGGAAAGGAATTGAGTAAATGTATGTGTAAGTAGGAAGGTGGTGATGACAAAAATGGGACTGTGCTGTTTGAGACTATTGTCCTTTATGAGCACTAGAAGGTCAAGTTAATGATCAGTGGTATAATGGCACCTGCTTACTTGCCTGCAATATAAATAGCAAACTGTCCTATAAATATAGGACTATTTTTCTGGTTTTACATTTAAACATATGCATCTGAAACACTCCTTGTTGGTATTTCCCATAAAAGGTTCTTTTTATCCTGAAGGATTTTTCCTTGCCAAACTTTGAAGTCTTGCCATGAACTGTGGAAGTTTGAATTTTGAGTTAAAGCGCAAAATAATTTAAATAACTATCCTATGACCTTTTTTTTCCTAAATTGCATAATATCACGTTATTTGCAACTGAATAGAAGTGTTTGCAAGCCCATATCCATCAAATAATTTACTGCAATTATGTCAGCATTAATCCTATGGAAAAGGCAGCCACTAGTAGAACAATTAGGTACCATGGAAGTCCAAGCTGTTCTCCAAATTATTATACAGTTGTATTAAAAGGAAAAAAAATGCAAAAAGCAAACTGGAAGTTGATCATCTTGTGCTTTGAAATGCAGTTTGCTCTTGTGTTGTCAGATGTTAATAGGCACTAGTCCAAGGTTTGTGCTATCAGCTTGGCTTTTTAGAGCTACATGTCAAAGATCTTAATAGATGTTTCACAAGTTTTCAAATACTATTTAGTCATTAATTTATGAAGAAACTTGTCTTCCATTTTTTCCACACAGAATTAATCCCTTTTTTTTTTTAGTAGTGCCAAATTCATTTTATTATTTTTAGTAAAGGTTTATTTAGCTATTACTCACTGACATTGTTGCTAGGTATAAATTGTCAAACATCTCTTCAGAAGACCTAGAATACAGTTCTTATATATATACACGATAACAACTTGATTTTGATGAAAATTTTATTCAGCTTTGTAAAAACATAAAATATGCAAGATGTGAACAATCAGAAGCCTTCTCCTCAAATGGGAGAGCTTTTGAGAAAGGGCTGAATAATGCCTCTCATTTTCCCCATATTCCCTGTCACTCATTCCACCCCACACAAACACTTCAGATGACACCTTATCTATAAATAATGGGTTGCTGTTGTGATATCTCCTAATGCTGTCCTCACAGATGCAAAGCTGTGCCAAGATTTAAATAATTCTCACTTCCTGGAAGTGATTAACATAAGTCAAATGATTTACTTCCATCTGTCAGGTGGCAAAAGATTAACCAACAGTGCTAAAGCATGTAATTTGTGGTGGTTCACTATCATGAGAGACAAACAATTCTCCTAATTGGATATTGACAGTTCTGGCAGTCATTTGAGCTAAGCTTTTGCTTGCATTAGCTCTTAAGTCACTTTGCTCAATCTATAGCTAGTCATTAAAACACCCTGAAAGTTCTCTCTACAGGTATGTAAAGCCAGATCCTTGCCTGTGGCAGACTTAATTAAGTTAACAGCTGGATATTCAATCTTCACATAAAAAGAGGAAAATGCAAATAACGTTAATGCTTCTCAAAGCGCCATGAAAGGAAAGGTTTGCATGAGCAGGGAATGATGTTGTCATGATGATATTATCATATAAATAGTAAAAAAGAAAATTTAAATTGTAGAGAGGGAAAAAAAGACTCATTTGTGTCAGACATCAACTCAAACAATGACTAAACTATAACAACATGTGTAAACTGATCACACTATATGGGCAAATGGCTTCATTTCAAAACTAAACATCTGCAGGCTTGAAGTGTTAGAATGTGGTTCTGAATTTGAATTAGCTAAGGATTTTTATAATGTGATTTCATTCTAGGAAATATTTATTTATGGAGATTCTACTCTGCAAACAGAAGTGCAAAGAACAAAATTGCAACTTGTGACAGTTCCACTGTGTATGTATGATGTATATCGTATAATTTTTTACCACAATATGTTTAGATGACTTATGTGGGCATTTAATCAGGGCACATTCGTTGAAGTGGAAGTTGGAGAACAATAAAGGTATAGACAATTTCTGTTTATATTGCACTTGTTAGTTCTTGTACAATGAGTATCATTGTTTTTCTGTTCAAGTGGCCTTAAAACAATATTATATGGGGATTATATAGGGTTGTCCACACCCTTGCAACCATGTTTCGTAGACCTTTCCATTAAATCATCCAGTTCTGTTTCTGAAGTGGTGGGATAGTTTATTTTTACTTGTTATTGAAAGGTTTTGGAAGAATCCAGTGTTTCCACTGTCTGGAAGCTTCCTTTTCATTGTCAGCCTAAACAAAAGGCTGCAAGTTTTGTACTTATGTGTATTGTTCATTTTTGGTTTTACTTGGAATATTATATTCAATTTTAGTAATCTTGTTATCAGTATTTTCTTTAATGAATTGAGGGGAGTCAGAAAAAGACAAAAGTTTTTTCATGAAGTCATAAAAAGATAAATTGATTTACTTATTTAGCTATTTAAACATAGCAGGAAAAGTGAAAAAGAAACTCCTAAATCCTAGACAGCAGTGTGAGTTGGCAGTTTAGGGATGATTCATGTTGAAGCAAGGTTATGTACATGGATCACTGGTAGATTCCTATAAGGTTTCGTCTTTCAGAGCTGACAGTCACAGTAGGCTAAAAGATAATGACACCTTAAAAAATCCCAAATATTTAAAAAGCAATAAATGTGGGTTTTTTATATTACAGTAGCTGAGTCTCTGATGTAACTTCAGTGAAGTTAATAAACCTGCAGTAAAGATAAAGCTGTGCTAATCTCTGTAAGTCTTAAACACACATTTTTCAAATCCATGTCATCAGCTTTTCTCCAGTCTTTACTTTGGTTTTACATGTTGTAATCTTTTATTGCATCCCACTCAGTGTCATAAAGGGGCCTTTTCTTCATCCTTATTAGAGTTACTTACTCAGGATTATCACAGCAGCTCTTCTACTTGCATGAAAGTGGGAAAGACGTGAAAAAAATATACAGATGGAGGTATGAGGAGTGTGGTGAATGAAGTGTGTTAGATATTACAGCTAGACATCAGTACAGGAAGTGGACGGGTGCTGTGCGGGATATTGCTCAAGTTAATGCATAAGAAAAGTGGATAACAAGAAGAAAACATTGAAACCCTAACAGAAAATTATATTTTCAGGTGTATACAGCTTGGCAGAAGCAATATTATGACTTCCTCAGAAAACCATTGGCTCGGAGAGAGAGAGCTATAGAATAGCAAGACCTAAATTAATCAGTTTTGGCTTACTGGAATTGCACAGAATAAAGTTTTACTTTCTCCTTTTGTATTTCTGGTGTTAACATATAATAAAAGTGCAAGGAATGAAAACATGAAATCTATGCCCATTTAATACTCTCCAAAATTTTTTGCATGAAGTGAATTTCAGTTAAACTCTAATATCTGTCTCATTAGTATTTAAAATAGTTC
Source organism: Pterocles orientalis (assembly GCA_011057875.1). Classification (NCBI taxonomy): domain Eukaryota; kingdom Metazoa; phylum Chordata; class Aves; order Pterocliformes; family Pteroclidae; genus Pterocles; species Pterocles orientalis. Next base: position 261,151 of record WKFP01015246.1, on the reverse strand, counting down.
AACATTCCTTTTTTTCTTTTTGAAGATTTTTTCCAAAAATATATATTCATCAAGATTTAAAAAAAAATTATGTCACTGAGATATTGGCTTCTAGTGACAAACTTCTGAGACATCTGAACGAACTGACAGATAAGATAAACAGCATGCGCCATTCTTAGAAATGCAGTTCTTGTCAGTCTAAGGTGAATACATTCAGTTACTTTAGGGTGTCTAAAAAGGCACTTGAGTAGTAATGTTCAGACAGCTGAATCCCACCAAGTTTTCCTCAAAATAGAATGTAACCTTCAGTAGGTGCTGAAAATGCTCTTAAATTAATTGGGGTGACCATTTTTTTGTTGGTGGTGTTTTATGTTGTTCTAAGAATAAAAGCTCATATGAGTTGCCAGAACAGGTAACATTAATAGTGTACTTCTGTTTGTCAGGCACTTGTCTCAAGCTGCATGACATCTTAAGCCACAGAAAGAAAAGCAAGAAAGTTTACCTAAGACAGTGTTGGAACTCGGATGTTGGCTCTTACCTTGGAACATGAATGACAGCTAATGTATTTTTATAGTAAATTTTATTACTGGTGGAAATTGCCTTTAATTTTCATGAGCAACAGGCCCTTCAGAAGAACAATAAGTCCACAAAATGGTTTAATTTTGCAAGGGCTATAAAGACTGTCATTACCGAAACAGTTGTTGAAAAATCTTACGCATGACTTTCTTTATTAAAGGAAAATTTGTTCACTTCCTTTTGTTAACAATGCTGTAGTTGCCTTTAATTAAAGCAGAGCATATACCAAATGAGTGCTGCTCTGTGAACACAGAGGCTCGGGGGGAAGGAAGACAAACTACTTCAGAAGAAATACACCTTTTCCTTGTTCTGATGGCAGAAGGAGTGTCTATCATATTTGGTATACCTTTAACTGAACCTTATTTATTGTATTGGTAACAACTTTAGAATATATTAAGTGTCCGTAACTCTTGGGTCAAATTCCTTAAATGTTATTTGTCAAATAGATTTGGTTCCAAATATTTAATATTATGTGGAACAGCAGATGGTTGATGGAAACTCTTATTGAGATATTTACTTTAGAAGAACAACCAGAAATTTCCTCTTATTTTTTTAAACCAGAAATTTTCCTCTTATTTTTTAAACCATTTATACTTTATGAACAATTTCAGGGTTTTGTTTTTGTTTTTTTTTTTTTTACTTTTTGATCTTTTCAGTGTGTGCTGCATTTACACACAAACATTTGAAAAAATAAGTTATGAAAAAAGAGGCCCTGTTTGTGTGTGTGTGTGTAATGGTTTCTTTACCTGCAGCCTACTCAAGAAGCCAAAAATGAGAGTGAATAGTACCAGTCTTTCAGACCTGTTCCTGAGTTTTTTCATTGAACAGAGTGACATGAATATAACATGAGACAATCATGTTTCTCATTATGTTAGTCAGGACTGTTAAAGTTTCAACACTGTGTCTAGCTTCATCCATGTTAAATGAAGGGTAGACACCATTCAGCTACCCAACTCTCTAGTGATTCAATCACCTCAATTATTAAATGTGTTTTCTCCCGATCTTTGTAAAGATCTCTTAAGTTCTAGGGTCATTTGCATTGCTTTTTGTGAGTAGATGTTTTTTAGCTGTCCAAGGTCAATAGTTGCATGTATTTTGTATTTATAAAGACAGTGATCAAAATAAATCGATGATTGATTCTGGTGAGCAAAAGCACAATGGGAAAAAAAAATCTTTCATTAGTATAAGATAATATTTTCTACACTCAGTGTTGCTGTTTCTGTGTAATAAAGACTTGGTCAAAATGTTGCTTTACCGTGTTCTTTAAGAAAAAATTGAAACTTCAAAAACAAGTAAAGAGCAATTACTTATATTGATGGATGAATTTAAAAGCATTGTATTTTAACGTTCACTGAAAAATTAGGTACCATTTGTATTTTGACATTGTATTTTCTTATCTAACCCATGTGCTCTGAGCATGATAACACTGAAAAAAGGAAAAAGAAAATGTAATAGAGATTATTTTGGTTTGGACTAACAGAAAGGAAAGAGGAAACTGATGCAAATAGCTGGAAGCAAGGAAATAAAAAACAACTTTAAAGAGCTTGGAACCTATTGGTCTGACACTCTTAAGCTGCAACATTGTGTTTGACACTTGAAATAATTGCCAGAAACCAAAAAAGACTTCTAAACACTAGTCCATCTACTGTATGTGAGCAGGGAGTACTGCTGAGCAGGTCCTTGGGAATACACATTTGCAATTTTTTGTTTGTAAAGGCTGATGAAGATAGTTTTGTTACAGGTTCTTGGGGTCATTAACTGACTTTAGGATTTTCAGGGAAAATAAAATACTCTACTGACTTTGTATAGAGCCCTTTTTGACAAGATTTAATTAACATCCTGACAGTGTGAAATATGTCACATCTTTCTGTTGTGTTGAATGTTACAGATTTCTTTGGTTCCAGGTTGTGGCCTGTTTATTAATAATGATGTGTTATATGCAGTTTAGTGTACAAAGATAATATCAATCAGGGCAGAGAAAAAAATATTGAATGCAGTATGACTGATATGGGACTTTAGAAGAAATTGCAGAAAGGACAGTTAGGCTTCATAATACAAAATACATCACAACTTGATAAAAATTGAGAATAGACTTGCTAATTAAAAGAGCAGCAATTTTCAACAAAATATACAGTGATTAATTATGTCCATGGAAGCAATTTTGTTCTGGATGCCTTACGGTTGTATGAATTGTTATTATTTCTTTCCCTTCCTTCTTTGCAGCCTCTGGGCTGGAACTATATTTTGTTGTTTTGTACCAGGACTTTTTTTTTTTCCAATTTTGAGTGACAAATTCAGTGTCTACTGTATCAGTACGCAATACTGATTAATTGATCATTCAAATAATTTGCTTTGCACCTGATAGCTCATCAGCTTTTCAGAAAGCATCTAGGAATCTTCATGTAGCTATGAGTTTATAAAATACTGTGCAGTAAAGTAACTTTATGGTATTTGTAGACTTAAACCCAGTGAGACAGTAGAATGACTTTCATAAATTTTAATATGCCTGGAATAGGGTGATGGAAGATGAGGGACAGCTAGGTTGAAGGTTGCCTTCAGTTATTTCCAGATAACTTCCAGCAATCTCAGGTGAAGTTGCAGCTGTGAACAAAGACAATATTCTTTCTGTTGTAGCTTAATTTCTTGAATGACTTTTTTTTTTTTAAGTAGTCCATTCAGCTACCAAGTGATCAGTTAATTGGGATGGGTAGTAAACCTGGACTCAAGGAAATATATTTAGTTGTTACAATTTACTTTTACTATACACGAAGTGAACAAGCTTACTCTGATTAAAAGAGATGAATTAGCAATTTTGTACATATTAGAGTAATATACATGCAATATTAATATTGCATCTATAATAAGCTTACATATAATATACTAGTGGTATATGTACCACACCAATAAACTTCATATCATGAAAGTTCGAAACTAGGAAATGCAACTCTAAAAGTAAAATAGTGGATTTAAACACAAAGCCCAAGACTCCTTAAATTAAAAATTTTTGTATTAAAAGACAAGGGAAAATCAGAATAATTATTGCATTCTTTACCTAGTGCTCTTATGATTGATTTAATAGTGATTGATTGCTAATTATTCTAATCTTTTATATAAATGGTGATTCTTAAAGCAGATGATAAGTAGAAGATACAAAATCAGAGCAGTTTATGGTTTGATATTTTTTTCATGAAAGCTACCATGGTTATTATCCCTCATTCCAAGTTTCTTATTCTTGTTTCTAAAGTTCTTAAAAGACATGGTTGTTTTGGGAGTGTTCTTATTGTCTTTGTCAGGTGATGAACTTCTGTTTCATTCTCACTGTGTATCTTTCCCCGTAGGGATTTCTGGACACATGAGAGAGGAGGGAAAAGAGTTTTCCATGTTACTTGCTAACACAACACCTCCAGGCAACAGTTCCTGGACGATCGCAGGATGGCTAGATCCAGAGATAAGCTGCATTTCCTCAGTACATGCATTAAGAGCAGCAGAAGTGAGTTGTCAAGAAAGTTTACAGTCAGAGTATGTTCATCTTAGGGAAGGGAGAATCAATAATTGGTTTGATTAGTATTTGAGGTTGTGAAAATGTTAATGGTATTAAATATTATTTACAGGTTTTGGCTGTATGGTATCTGGGGGTCTAGAAACAGTAGAATTTTTTACTGGGGGACAACTGCTGGAGCAATGTCATTTGACTCTGCTCTGGTTTATGTTATTTTCCTTTTCCTTTCTCCATATAACCCCTTTTCACCTTCTGATCATGAAGAGCAATTTCAACAAGCTGCCTTTTTTTTTTTTTTTCTTTTAATAGTGTGAACATCACTGTCTCTCTAAGGCATTTTGGAGCTTGCTTCTGGCCAGCATCTTTTACTGCTTTTACTTGCATGGAATATATGGGGACTATTTGTTTGTAATTACAAAAAGGATTCCTCCTTACAAGTCTTGACGGTCATTGCTGGCATTTCTTAATGAGTTTCAGTACTGCTTGTTTTATAGCCAAATGTCTGTTTCTGTCTCTGAATATTCTCCAGCTCTCCATTTGCTTCTATGACATTGTGCTTTTTACACTGTTCAGATTATTACTCTGGGAAGGGTAATGTGTATGGCTGAATGGATGCATGATATTTGAATGATTTCAAAAGTATAGCAAGATTCTTCCATCTTGATTACTATATTTCTTAGTGGATTGTATGACTTGTAAAACAATCTTTTTGGAAACCTATCTGTGTCCCCTATTTTCTGGTTCTCTCTGGAAGGCATTAAACATACAGACTGGTATCCTAATTCTACACAAACAGCTTAGATGTGATGTGCTCTCCTTGGAAGGAATTTTTCATAGTGACTGAAAATTAACACTCTGAATTTAAAATTAAACCTAATTGTCTAAGCTTCTTAACTTAAAACTGCAGATTTTATCTATTTAAAACAATAAGATTCATCAGTTAAGAAAATATTACTTATTAGCACTGAACCAGGATTATAGTCAAAAAAATGTTCCCAAACTTTTGAATGCTGACCTGTTTTCAAGAAAGTAAGGTATGGTACACCTTCAGGCATTATCCCTGACATCTAATTGCAAAAACGTGTGGTATGACATCATTTATCCATACCTCTAGCTGAGAAATGTTTTTTTACTGTTTTCTAGTGTGTTAATATGAGGATCTCAAGAATATACTGGTATATTCTTAGGAATGTACTGGTATGTTCTTAAGCTCATTTTGCAATTCAGCACAGGAAAGACATGGATCTGTTCGAATGAGTCCAGAGGAGGGCCACAAAGATTATCAGAAAGCTGGAGCACCTCCCGTACAAGGACACGCTGAGAGAGTTGGGGTTGTTCAGCCTGGAGAAGAGAAGGCTCCAGGGAGACTTTATAGCAGCCTTCCAGTACTTAGAGGGTGCTTACAGGAGAGATGGGGAGGAACTCTTTGTCAGGGAGTGTAGTGACAGGACAAGAGGTAATGGGTATAAGCTGAAAGAGGGTAGATTTTGGTTAGATATTAGGAATAAATGTTTTCCTGTGAGGATAGTGGGGCACTGGAACAGGTTGCCCAGGGAAGCTGTGGATGCCCCATCCCTGGAGGTGTTCAAGGCCAGGCTGGATGAGGTTTTGAGAAACCTGGGCTAGTGGAGGGTGTCCCTGCCCATGGCAGGGCGGTTGGAACTTGATAAACTTGAAGGTCCCTTCTAGCCCAAACCATTCTGTGATTCTATGGTTCTATGATTCTATGATCTTTTGTTGCTTGTTCTGAGTATGCTGGTTTTAAGGGAAGAAAATAAGTTAAAATCTTGGTCTGAGAAACAAGGAGTGAGGGGCAGGGGGATAAAAGGGGGTGATTAATGTTTAATGGTATGGTCAAACTGAGAATTATATAGCTTATCAGAATTGAAGAACGTAATCTAATGCTCATTTGCTTTTTACAGAAATCTCAGTTGGAATAGGCTTTAAAATAGTGTTACTGGTACTGCACAGCGCATTGCAGAAGGGAAGTATCAACAGCCTAAAGTTTAGAATATTTGCCATAATGCAACAGAGAGAGATCATTTAGGTGGGTTTTGTTTTAGTTTTTAATTGTTATTAGCCCTTCCTTCCACCAACTTTTAAAGACTTTTTTTTTTATTTGGTTTTTGCTCTTTTTACTATAGTTGCTTTAGGCTTTTGACCTACTGCGACAGTCTCAGAAGAGAAGCAAAAGAGTCAGCTGGGAATGGTTCCCCTGATTTGATCTGCAGCTGTTGCTCTGACTTAATCTTCTGTTGTGTATAGACCATAGGCTTCAGTATTAATAATACAGTACTTGTATGTTCTGCTGTGTCACAATTGGGAATAGGAAATTATTCTCCCACCTTTTGTTAGTGTATTGTTTGGAGGATTTTCTGTTCTCCGTTAATATTGTCAAATTTAACTCAAATCTGCATCAACTTGTGTCAAATATTCATCAGTTTACAGGAATGGACACCAAAAATATTTCTCTCACCACAGAACAAGCTATGTGCTCAGACAGAGATGTATTTGATAATTTTTCTAAAGATAAGCTGCAAGAGTGTTCTAATGGATGCCAAACATATAGGGGTTACGAGTTTGTTAAACACACTGCAAATAATATGTAGTGCCTGTCTATACTTTAATAAATGGGCTGTTTTAATATTTGCCACATTTTAGAAGTATTATTGTAATCCTCCATGAACAAGAATATTCTTTATATAATAGAAGCATTTTTTTTAGATTACAAAAGCCAGAAATGAAGAATTGTTATGTGGGTTTATGTTTTACATTTTACATTGGCATATAGGAATATTCAGGTCATATTTAACTGTGTTTTGTCTCCTGTAGTTTAACTCGGACCTCTAATCTTATTTAAATGTCTGCTTTGTGCTGCCTGCATTTCTGATCTGTAATAAAACTAAAAGATACGTCCCTATGTTGCTCTTGAGTAAGGAAAAACGTCAACATTTTTGAACACTATGAGTCAATATTTTTTTTCCCCATGGAAGAAACAGTGATTTATGACATTGCTATATGTACTTAGAGCAGTGTCTGTATTATGGAAAGAAAGTATATTTCTTCTCTGATCAACTGTTTCATTTTCTAATTAGGATGCTGACATCAGCATGTCCCTTGTGTGTTCTTTCTCTTTGCACTTTTCAATCTAGGTCATACATTCTGCACCTTTCTGCATGGCACAGTAAAAATTAGACAAGGTTAGAATTTGTGATAGGCTAAAATGCCTAGAAATAATTTTAATAGTTATTGAGCTTAAGGCTAAGAATATCCTGCAAAGATTTACATTTGGACTCTGATTTCAGGTGCAGTTCTACAGTACATTAACTCATTTGCAACACTTAGTACTTTAATACAATATTTCTGTCCTAGCTTGCTAACACTACATTAGGTGATATTTACATATATGAATGATCATGAGCTGTTTGGGGGTTTTTTTTCACATATTCCCAATCGCAAGCAACAGCAGGAATAGAAAAGAAGATAAATTTACATACAGGTTATTTAAGATTTTGAAACAAAAGTAATTTTTCATTAAGGTTTCCCTTTGTTCCCCTATCATTAAAAATTTAATATTTATTTCAGAGTCCAGAGCCTTCATAAACCAGCTTTGAATGCCTACATTATATGCAGATAAAACTAGCAAGTAAATTCTGCTACAGGAAAACATTCCTTTGCGAGGTTCTGACATCAAATACAAAAGGGTGAGTTAACAAAGAAATCCAATCATGACGGTGAACAATTACTGAATTCCACAGTAGTACTTATGTGCTCAGACCCCAATGATTTCAACGAAGGAGCGGGGGGAATTAAAGGAATAAGCACCAGGTCTTTTATGATTGCTGTATCCATAGAGAGAATTGTGAGATTTTCTCTTTTAAACATCTAGGTCCAGCACCCATAAGGAAAGACAGAATAAAGAGGTTGCTTAGCTTGAAGAAGGAGAAGGAGGGTATTATAAAATATATTCAAAAGTGATTGAGAAAAATAAAATTGTACCCATAGCTGGTTGGAAAAGAAATAATAGGCTTAAACTGCAGTGAGAAGACTTTAAGTTAGGCACAAGGAATAGCAGTTTCCTTACAGTCATGACTGTAAGGCATTGGTCAAGTAAAATTTTTAAGATTAAGCCGCAACGCTTTTGATCATCAGTATGATAACAGGTACAGCTGATGCTGCCTTAAAACAAGCTTGTGATCTAGATTACTCCTGAAGTTTCTTCTACCCATGATATTTTAGCCACTATTGAAGCATCAAAACAAAAACCACCACCACAAAGAACTTATTTAACTTGGGTGATAGCAGATGTTGCCTCTCTTAACGTCACAGGGTGGTTTAGCCTGGAAGAGGCATCTAGAGATCATCTAGTGTAACCTTTTGTTGAAAGCAAGACCTTTAGATTATCCTTAGGTTATCCAGGGACCTGCCAAGCCAAGTCTTGAAAATTTCCAGGTGGGGAGATTGAATCACTCCTCTGGGCTACCCAGCCCAATGTTCACTTGTTCTCATGGTGAAGATCGTTTTCTTATTTGCAAACAGAATTTCCCCTTGAATCAACTTGTGCTCATTGTATCTTGTCCCATCACTGTCTGTTCTTGTGGAAATGGAATCTCCATCTCCTCTATAACTACTTTTCATGTGGTAAGAATGCTGCTGTTGCCAAAGTCCGCATTTCTATTGAAGAGGTAAAAATAACTGAAGTTTTGACCTGTTATCTGACTTCCCCCTGAGATCTCTTGCTAGTTTGGCCTTATTCTCAAAACAAAAACAAAGAAACAAAGAAACCCAGGAAAACAAAACCACTTTGGAGCATAGAGGTGTGCCTGTTCCTACCTTCCCTGAAGGCCAGGAGACTTGTCTGAAAAACTGGGAGATCTGTTTTCAAGTTTCTCAGTAAGGTCAGAGTCTTGACTCAAGAATTCTCAACAGAACACCTCTGGTTCATCAAATATCCTTTTGGTTAAGCACTTCCTAGGAAGCTGCTATTACTAATGAGAGACAGAGGTATTATAGTCTACAGACAGGACTTCCAGCCAACTTTCACGGGAGTGGGACAGAGAGTAAGCTTCTAAGAGATTCAACTACTTTTAATAATTAAATAACTGTTTTCAAATGTTGCATTTTTCTATTAGAAGGATCCTAGTGTGCTCTGATACCCTTTTTTTGTTAAGTTCTATGTTTGCTTTTATGAATACAAGAAAACAAAGGAGCAGAGAAAGAAATCCTTAACCCTGATTACTATTCACAGATCAAATGGAATATAGTAGAACTATCCTAAAGTACATTTAAGATTTCTTAAAGCGTGGTTGTAGTTCTAAACTGATTTTACAATAGTGTAGTCATAATTTCAATTGAATAACTTGCATCTTATCCCATTATTAGAGGTACTAATGTAAAAACGTTTGGGGGTAGTATTCATTTATGCCATGTTTTTTGTAAGAAATTAAAAACCATGACAGGCAATCAGATCATTTAAACCGCCCAATCTAGTTAGTTGTTCCCGATATTTTTTGTTGTAATATACTACTTCAGCAGTTCAGAACTGACTTTCAGCTCTAATATTACCATATGTCGTTGATATATAGATTGGTTCTACAAAATAAATATGTGTAAGAATAGTTCCTATCCTTCGGTATTGAGGAATCAGTGAACACAAGTGACCTGAAATCTGTTTTCATAAACTGTTCTAATTGTTCTCAACTTCTTGAAGGCTATTCTAAACTGTAATTAGACATGAGGAACTAGCTAAAATCTGTTCTGTAGGTGGAAAGGCAAACTTCCCTCCGTCTCCCTTTAACTCTAGCTGAACTGCCACAACCCTTGACATTTCAAAAGCATTGAATATTTTATCATTCTATTTCTATGGATATGTTTTGTTTAGACATAATCCAAAGCAGCAGAACCAGAAATAGAAGAGTTTGGTTTTATTTTAAAGTTGACTTGCTGTGTCACACCTCATTTGTCATGCTATTCTATGTCTCGTAAACAACTAAATACAATGATATGCTTCATAAAATGTGAGTTATGCCTCCAAGAATCTGTACAGGTTGTTTCCGTTTCTAATGGCAATACATGTACATGTCCTTCTTTATATTCAGCTGATGGATCTTTGCTTCTCATTTCTGGAAGTAGGTAAATGGTGAATGGTAATTAATATTTGTGACATACATTCTGTCTCTTGCAGAAATACATAGTAACTTGTCAGTCTAAACCCTTGAATTTTGTTTCTTTATTGGTTTGCTTGTTTGCTTGTTTGGGGGCTTTTGGTGATGAAATTGTAAGACATTTTAAAACTATCATGATTTTCAGAAGGTGGGTACATGGCAAGCTACTTGTGTCACAAACACTTTACTCAAATTTGCTACTTACTTATGATAATCTGGGGCACTTATGTATAATACACAACTGTGGCAGGAAAGCCATCATGCAACACGTTGGTCAGTTAATTTTTTTTTTTTCTTTGCAAACAAAGAGGTGATCTACAGCACCAAACCCTTCTGTTCACGAAGTCTACTTTCAGTTCCATCAGAAATTAGTATAAAATTATGGTTTCAGAAATGCTGTCAGCTGCTTAGTCTTTATGCTGACAGGACTTTAAATTGGAGCCTATGAAGGAAGGATCTTACTGCTTTGAATAAGAAAAAAGTACATTCTTAGGAACCAGGGCAGACAAAACAAGTAAATAGACTGAACTTAATTCAAAGTTCATTGACATCAGTGAATTTCTTTCGCTTGACTTCTGGAAGGTCTGAACAAAGTCCTGAGGGAACAGGGAGGTGAATGTATTGGCATTAGTGCTAATCTTACTTAAATACTATAGATTATATTATTGTCTGTCATTCAAGCCATAATTACATAAATGTGTTCCATGTATTTACTGTCATTTTTATAGATTTACACTCACTTAGAAAACAAATAAACACACGATATTCTGTTTGCTTTATCATGCAAGAGATTTGAGTGCTTAAAAAGTGTGTTTACATTCATTGTTGCCTATAAAGTTGCCATTTGTGTGCAAAGTCAGTAAGAGGCATGATAAAGACAACTTCAGTTCTCAGATGATAAGAAAATATCATTCCTAAATCCATTTCATAAGCTAATTTAAAAAAAAACTGAGAAAGAAGTAAGATGAGGATACTAGATTTCAGATTCCCAGAGGCAAAGTAATGTAAGGCCTGAGCAAAGCCATGGGGAAGATAGTTCAAATCAGACAGTTATAATGAGATAAGCCAGGTAGATATGATCAAAATCAGTTTTAGGTTTAGGAAATTAAAAGAAAAAAGCAAAAAATTAGGAAGGTGTTAGAAGTATATAATTTAAAGCCTTTATCATGAATAAAAAAAAAGAGAAATAGAGCTAGCAACATTTGGAGGGTTAAGGAAAAGCAGTGTTTTTTGTACTTTTATTTCAATAGTCTGTTGTTTAAAACCGCCTTTTGTTTAAAAGGCAGTTGTAGCTAATCAAGAAAATACAGTTCTCAGTCACTCGAGTTTGCTAAGGGTTCAGCATGCATTTTGATTTGACTGTTTCCTTTTCTGAGCTGTACATATGACAATTTGGCCATTGTAGATTTTTTTTTTAAGGGGCAGATGGAAAGGGAGGGAAGGAGGAGAAGAGATATGGATTCTCTTTCTCTGATGCAAACAGAAAATGCAGATAGAAAATAAATATAATTGTCGTGATATTTGAGAATTTTCTGCTCACAAAGGATGTTTTCTATGGATAAGAGACATTGTGATAATCATTATGCATTTCTTGAGTTGACCAATGAGTTGAAGATCCAACCTAGCACTTCTGAGTATACCTTATTTAAGGCAAATTGTAAACTTTTAAAAGGGGATTGAATTTAACTACAACTTGCTAGATTTTAGACCACTTATTTTATTTCAAAACTAACTCTGAAGTCAATACATAAATGCAGTTCAGAAGACATCTTCTTCCTCATAACACTCATGTTTGCTTCTTATCATTTCTGGCTATGGGCCTGTAGTACAACAGTCTGGATGAACTTACAGCTTCAGAAATCCTTCAAACAAACAAACAAAACAAATCTAAAGATATGTAGATAGACCTGAGAGGTCCAATTTCTGCAAAACTGTATCTCAGGATCAATACTTCACCTAAACCCGCCATCCCTCCCTTGGGTATCAGGGTCACCTGAAGGCGGTGAGGTGCCTGCACTGTTCCTCTCTTAGCCGGCTGTAGGAACTCGGGTGCTAGAACTAGGCTGGGTGCAGCAGGCAGCTTTTCAACATTTGAATGCCTGGCTTTTGGAAGTATATGCACCTTGAGAAAACATCTCTGTGTTTTTTGGGTTTAGGGTTGTTGGGTTTTGTTTCATGTCTTTTTGCAGGGTGTTGTCTAGGCAAATCTCCAGATTCCCAGGAAATGTCCTGGTAGTTCTCCTAACATATTGCACTCCTCTTAATTTTGGTAATAAAACGTTTTGGCAGCATTTTTATTGCATTTCTCGTCAAAAGTTATACTATAGGTCCCTATTAACTTCTTTGGCGATGAATTATTTCTTTGAACATTCCATTTATGACTCCAAAAACTACATCACAAATTTATCCTTTGCTTTTGTAGTTCAATAGCCTTGGGAATAGCGTTGCAAAATAAAAATGAAAATGGACTTTATTTTTTGTTTTCGAGATTAAACTTCAAATAAAGGAGACATTTATATAAAAGGTGCATATGAAGGTGGATTTAGAGTGAACTTCATTAAACTTTACTCCACATTACCTGTGTGTAATATGAAAAAAAAAAGATATTAATAAAAGACTTAGAAATATTTAGCTGTAGCTAAAGAGTGATTATAAGCATGGGATTGTTATCTATATTTCAATAGTCATATGCTTCTGGGCAAAAAAAAAAAGTATTAATACTAGTGTATGTAAAATCAGCTGGACAAAATTCATCAAGACATAAGCATGGACATCATTGCAAGTTAAATCTACCTCTAACTTGGCAAAAAAAAGATCACCAATAGCTGCTCATGCTAGTTGCTATCATTATGTCTTGGATTAATCTGCACAGGTGCAGAAGTGGGCCTTAACTTTCTCAAGTATTTTCAGAAGAACTAAATACAAGCTATTTATGTCATTAAACAGAGATTAGAGTTGTCACATATGTACCTCTGACTAGGAAAATCTAATTGATTCAATCCTAGCTCAGAGATTGAATATGATTTATATGAAAATCACAGAAATTATATTTTCTTATGTTTATGAAAGTATAAGAAAAAAAAGATACACTAAGACTAGCTTCAGCTTCAGTCTCGAAAGTTTACAAAACATAAGGATACTGTGGTGAGAGCTGGAGAGCATAAAGTGATGTCTGTAGATTTAGAAATCTATGTTATTCTCTGTGGGGGAAAAAAGGTCTAACTCACATGTGCAGAGACAATCAATGTTAAATCAATTATCAAGTTTTTACTTAATTATGGGCATAGAAGCTCCTGTATACTAAAAAGCCTATTTCAACTCTTGTTTACATGCGTAGTGCAACTGAATTTGGTGGACTTGAATTGCGATTTATAATAGTAACATATTATAATACTCTAGAGAGTGTTAGTGGCCCAATTCCTGCAGCTTTTATTGCAGTAGTATAGCATGACTCTTTCATGTGTAGTAAACATTTCCATTAATAAAAGTACTGCTTATGCTATTCCAATTAACAAATTAAACTTTTCTGTTTAGTTGTATACAAAGCCATCTAGTGAAATACTTGGCATTAAATACTTCAGTCCTGTTCTTAACAATCTTAAATGCTACATTCGGTAGAATTTGGGAACATGTGTGTCTTTACAAGTTAAAGAGCTGAAATATCTCATCTGAGCCTTATAAAGGAAAGCATTACTTAAGAGCTAAGTATACCAATACAAAATGAACAGGGCATCAAATTATAAGTGGAACCACAAAAAAGAGAATTTTTGCAGACTGCTTTAGTATAACTCGTGATATCTAACACTTCTGGCAAAGGATAGAAGGAACATTGTGAAAAAGACTTTAAGAGCCCAGTGTTAAAGACTTCATGTAGACTTGTGGCAGTGGACGAAGGGAAAAAAAACCCAAAACAACAAAAACCCCAAGCACTGATTTAGGAAAATGCAGCTGGTGTTTTTACAGATCTGTTTCTAACTCCTTGTGCAAAAATCTGAGAATAGTTTGAGAAACACTTATGCCAAAATCACACTGAAACCTTCACTATTAGTGCAAAAACATCAGAAAAACAATGGCAATATGCTTTAAGCAAAAAAAAAAAAAATTCACCAGCATTTGATGAATGTGGAATTGAAAGCCTTTGGAGAGGATAACAATGCTTAAGTGATATAGCCTTTGTGATGTAAATTATCTGATGTGAATGCATTTTTTGTCATTTTGGTGTTTTTTTAGGGTATAGAAATGTAATTTCAGCACAAGCTATCTGAAAAGAACAAACTTCCTGCTATAGTTTAGGGCAACAGTGTGGGCGGAGATTGTTACAGACTATTGGGTCAGGATGAAGAAATGTGAAAAGCCTTCTTTAAATGACTGAGGGAAGCCTTGGGATCACAGATGCTGGTGCTCATGGGAGACTCAAACCTTTGATATCTACTAGAGGGGCAACATGATGGGATGTGAGCAGTCAGGGAGATTTCTGGAAGGTAAAAAGGATACACATACTGGTTGGCCCAACCAGAGGTGACACACAGCTGGATCTACTGTTCACTGGAAAAGAGGTGCTGATTGGAGATGTGGCAATTAATGCCAGCCTGGGTTGTAATAACCGTGAAATGGTGAAGCTGAAGATGTTGAGGGAGAAACGAGAGTCACAGAGTCCAGGTCTTTGGTGTCAGGCAAGAATGTAGCTTGTTTAGGGAATTGGTAAGTGGGATCACTTGGGGAGCAGCTCTAAAGGAAAAAAAAAAGAGATGAGGGATGCTGTCAGTGTTTTAAGGGTAGCATCCTACAAGCACAAAAATGGTCCATACCTGTACTCAGGAAGACAAGTAGACTTATCAAAGTACTATGTGTAGTTAATCAGGAAACTCCTGGCAGAGATCCAATGCAAATATTGTCCCCTCTAAACAAAACCAAAACCAAAACCCAACAAAACAAAAAAACCCCACCCAACACCCTAGCACCAAAACAGTGTACATTAAGTGAAAGCAAGGACAGGTTACAAGTGAGGAATTCAGAACTTTGCCCAGCAGTGTAGGGTTGCTGTCAGGAAAACCAAAGCTTACATTCAGTTGAGACTTGCAAAAAACATCAGTGGCAACAAGAAGAGCTTCCGTGGTTACATTAGCAGTAAAAGGCTGAATAAGGAAAACATGAGACTATGGGTGAATGGCATGGATGATTTCAGGGACAATGAGCGCAGATAAAGCTGAGTTACTCAGTGCCTTCTTCAGTCTTCACTGGTGTTGTCTATCAGGCCTCTATAGTTAGTGAAAGGTTTGAAGGAGGAGACAAAATACCAGCAGTGAGTGAAGATCAAGTCAGAGACCACATGTGAGAACTTCACCCTGAGACCTGATAGGCTGAGTGTGACAGTGCTGAAAGATCTAACAGATAACCTTGTGATGCTGCTATCAATCCTGTTTGAAAAGTCCTGAAGATCAAAGAGATCCCCAATGACTGAAGGAAGGAGAATGTTATACCCCCCATCTTAAGGAAAAACAAAAAGGCAAAAGAAAAAAGGAAAAAGCTAAAGAACAGTCTAGGGAACTACAGGTCATCTTCACTTTGATTGAGACAGTCAGCCTGGATTTTAGCAAGTATCCTTGTATTCAGTTTAGGATGTTACAGTCTGGACAGATTGATGTATGATTAAAAAGCCTGGTTGCCTACTTTGTCTCAGAGGGCTATATTCTGTCTGGAAGTCAGTAATAAATGGAGTACCACAGGGACCTGTGCTGGCACTTGACCAGTTCAATGTCTGCAGCAGTGGAGGACAGTAAGATGACCAATGGATTGAAACATCTGACACAAATGTCTCAAATGCCAGTAAACTGCTAGTATCAATTTTGTACTGAAGATCTAGCAGCAGTAATCATGGCACCATGACCTCATTATATGGCATCAAAAAGGGTAAGCAATTTTTTTTTTTGGTGGATACAGGGTTCTGTAGAAATTCTGAAAGAGAAGACACTGCAGATTTCTGACATACCGATAATGTATGACAAAATCATATAAAGACTAGTCAGAAATAATCTTGGTAAGTAATAATTTACTCTATTTGTACTTACACATGGACATGAAGAATTAAATTGTGTCTAAAAAATAGGAAGTGATTTGTACCTTTCTGTACCAGAAACTTAACCTAGAATTTTCTGTCTGTTTCACTATATTCATCTAGTATTAAATTTGTCAGCCTTGACTACAGATTAATATGTTTTATTGTTTCTCTTTTAGAAGACTTTTAGTGAAATCCTCCTTTATTTTTTAGATGTAAAACTACTAGTAATACAGTGAACACAGTTATAGCTTAAAGCTTTTTTTTTCTTTATTTCTGTCAAGTGGGAATTTTTAAATTTATCTTCATGTAAGAGATTGAGTTGAGAATCTCTTTTTGGCCTCTCTTAGGTCTTGTCCATCATCAGTTTCTATGGAGATTTTTATTTTCAAATAATCTTTTCCTTGCAGCCATAAATAACTGATCAGAGAACAGTGCTGAAATAGATTTTTTTCAAGTAGAGATTCAACCCTAATACAAAGTATTAATGCTGACTTTATATGCTTACATCAATAGATTGGCACCTCTGACTGTCACCATTCCAGGCAGTTGGGAATATATTCTACTTTGACGTTGCTAAGGTTGCTACTAAGGCTGAGAAAGTGAGTTTGAAAGTTTGAGACTCTTGCTATTTGAAAGTGAATGAAAAAGCTTGTGTCTTGGTGTACATTATTATTGAAGCAGTTTACCACAAAAGAGTAAGGAAGAATGCATGGACTTTTTTCTTGAAGTTGCTTCTGTAATTTTAGGGCTTGAGTTTGTGAGAGCTTGAGGCTGCCTTCATGAAGCTAAATGTTTCTAGCTGTTTTCTAAAGGGTGGGTACTTAAGTTACAGTATGCTGTTTGCAATGGTTATCTGTCATGATGATCTATTTCCATTTAAATGTTACAACTATAATCCTGCACCATTCATTCTGTGGTAAGGGGAAAGGATAAGGCAGAAAGAAAGACATGCAGTAAGTAGCAACCAGATGCCAAATGGCTACTTCAGAAGTGCAGCTTCATCTCTCTGCCAAGTGCAAATGTAAGCTTTTGTGAAGGAAAAAAAAAAGCAGAAACATCCACACAAAAATACGACAGTTCGTACATTCAGCACTCTGCAGAGATGGAGACAGCTATCAGTGCAGTTGACCAAAAATGTGTTTATGATGATTAATAGGACAACTTGAAAATTCAGTTTTGCAGCAGTAACAGTAAACAAAAAGTTACATAGGAATGGGACAGCTGCAAAAACATTTGTTTTAAATTGTCAGGCTGAAAGACTTTGATGACACTTTGAACTAACATCTTGTAACATGCCAGAATTTTTAGGGATAAAACTGGTTTTAAAAAATACCAAGGAAAAGATGAAAGTATTCAATAGTCAGAAAGAGAATTTACATGAGAAACAGAATGGCAGCAATTTAACTTCTGTTTTACTTGAAGACGGTAAAGGAATGTTTGTGGTTGATTATCAGGTCAAGGCTGCTTTGCATCCCAGAAACGTTATATGGACTACTAAGACTTAAAAAACAAAGGCTCAGGATGGGATTCAAGTCCTTTCATTTGTTTGGCTTTTAAGATAGTTTAAGTCATGTTTTGGAGTTGGGGAACTGTTTAAACTGCTTCTTTACCCTGTTCTTACTAGACTTAGACTCCAATTGCTACATCTCCTGCTATACTGAACTTCTGTACAGACTTAACTTTCCTCATAGCAGCTAGTGTGAGGCTGTGTTTTGGATTTGTGCTGAGAAGGCGGCTGATAATATACTGATGTTTATAGTTGCTGCCAGGACAGTCGGGGTCCTTTCAGCTTCTCTGCTGTGCCAGTGTCTGCAGGTGCAGGAGAAGCTGGGACGGAGCACAGCCCCAATTGCTAGCCTAGGATTTGATCTTAGGTTTAGGATTGAGATCCAAAGTGGCCAATGGTCTATTCCATGTCATGCACATCATTCCCAGTATGTAGGTGAGGGCTCTCCAGAACCTTGGTCCTTTGCTCCGGATCCCCTTAACTCTGAATCCCTTTTGCTCCGGATCACTTTTGCTCCAGATCCCCTTTTTCTCCAGGTTGTCTCCCTCTGGGTGGTCCCTCTCCCATGGTCGTCTCCCAGCCAAAGGTAAACCTATCACAGCTGTACCACTGTTAGTCTACCATCAGCATCAAATGGCGTAAGTTGTGGTCTGAGCCCTGATATAAAGCCAGCTCAGTCCAGATAGAAACCTCAGAGATGAATGACCAAAAGCAAGACTGCATAGAATATGTGCATCTCTGTGTATTTTGATTTCTTTACTTCTCAGAATCTTTTATTTTCAACACTTTAGCCAGATTTTTGTCGGAGTCACAATGTGAATTTTGTGCCATGCTTAAAGTTCTGGAATGTAATGTTCTCTTTGTTGAAAGGGAGAACTTTGGTGTATTGGGGTTTTTTTTAAAGAACAAAAAAAATGTGTATTTTGCACCAACCGTCATTGCTGAGAAATTACATTAAGCAGAGGTCTCACTGTGCTGTGTTTTATGAATATTTAAGTAGAGAAGCTAACATCTTTTCACATGAGATAGTACATATATGATAATTTTAAATGTTTCTGAATTCTTAAATTTAAAAATATTAATGCACCTAACACTTTTAAGACAAATTTAATATGAACTTTCAGTGATACAAAATTATGTGACCACTCAGGTCAGTTCAAGGAAGTAATTTTTTTGCTGCATTTTTCAGTACTATTAAAACATCAGTGAAGAGTGACAGAAGCTGTATGCATTTTTTCCTCCATCACATATTCTTCAATATGCTTTTATCTGGTAATGATTTACACTGGCTTTGTTGAGGTTGAAAAAATTACAAAGAGGCAAGATAACAGAGCTATTGGTAAAGCACATTTTTGTGTATGTGTAATATTTGATCTAAATTATTCATGTAAAGGCTAATCTTTGTTTTCAGACTAATTTCAAATGCATATGACAATTGCCCTGGGTATTTGATTAAAGCCAGCGATTGAATGGTACACTATAGAAAAATAATGAAATAATATAACAATCCATTAAATTTCACCTATTTTACTGACTTTGCCAATGCTTCCCCCCCCCCCCCCCCAACCCCCAGGAGGACAGAAGTAGAGCACAATGTATTATCTGCTGCAGATAAAGCTACAAACATAGAGAGTCTGAGGTAAATCTCCTGACAAAAATGTCAGACAGGAAAAATGTATCCTCTCCAAGAAATACTACAGAAGTTAGTAAGCTGTGTATCAGATGTTGGTTAGCATATTCAGTGTTCATTGCCAAAAGAAAAACTTAAGTACAGGACAGCAGCATTTCTCATTATTTAATAAGCAAACAAAAGGAATAAACAAACTATTCAACATATGCACAAAATGTTGTACAGAGACATCTGGATTGTATTTGGATATGTAATTGAATAAAGATTTCGAATATAAACAAAGATTCTCCTTTATTGCAGATTAGATTGAAGGACATATGGCCAAAGTGTCCACTGAAAAAACTTAAATGACACTTTCATTATTTTTTTCTATAAGGAGCATATATTTTAATTAAATTTGCTCTCAGTTGAAGTAGTAAAAATATGATGAACAAATACCATCATCTGAGTAGTTTATTACAGACATTTGAGTATTTACATTACTTATTTCTCATTTGAAAAATATTGTATGCTTCTTAGTTTATTGAATATGAAGTCTCTTTTTTTTATTATATGATGTAATAATGACTGATGAAGAGGTCTCAATACATCACTTTGGTCTGGTCATGAGAAAGTGTGAAATACATTGTGTTGTGAGCAGCGTTTAACTTAAAATGTCAAACTTTCTACTTTAGGTGATTAAACTCAAGTGAAATGTGATAACCCATGAGGCTGTATTGCAAATGCTACCAAAAATAGACAATTTAAGCAAATTCATTTGACTTTGAATCTGCAGTAGGTTAAAGAGAGCAGCTCTGAGGAGAAGGACTTGGGGGTATTGGTGGATGAGAAGCTCAACATGAGCCGGCAGTGTGCGCTTGCTGCACAGAAAGCCAACCGTGTCCTGGGCTGCATCAAGAGAAGCACTAGCAGCAGGTCAAGGGAGTGATTCTCCCCCTCTACTCTGCTCTCGTGAGACCCCACCTGGAGTACTGTGTTCAGATGTGGGGCCCCCAACATAAAAAAGACATGGACCTGTTGGAGAGAGTCCAGAGGAGAGCCACAAAATTAATCAGGGGGCTGGAGCACCTCCCCTATGAGGACAGGATGAACAAGTTGGGGTTGTTCAGCCTGGAGAAGAGAAGGCTCCAAGGAGACTTAATAGCAGCCTTCCAGTACCTGAAGGGGGCCTACAGGAGAGACGGGGAGGCATTCTTTATTGGGGGGGTAGTGATAGGAGAAGGGGTAATGGGTACAAGCTGAAAGAGGGTAAATTTAAACTAGACATTAGGAAGAAGTTTTTCACTGTGAGCGTGGCAAGGCACTGGAACAGGTTGCCCAGGGAAGTTGTGGACGCCCCATCCCTGGAGGTGTTCAAGGCCAGGCTGGATGAGGCTTTGAGCAACCTGGTCTAGTGGAGGGTGTCCCTGCCCATGGCAGGGGGGTTGGAACTTGATGATCTTTAAGGTCCTTTCCAACCCAAACCATTCTATGATTCTATGATAAAAGAGGTGCTTTTTTTTTTGTTGGGAGTGTTCTTTAGGTGTAGCAGCACTGATTATTGCAAATGCAGTGTATGTAGGCTGTGGTCAATAATTTGCCATAGGGGTGTATTTAACATAATCTTTACTGTCTTGCTCTTGATAAGAAAGAACATCTTATTCGTCAATGTTCATATCCCCTAGATTAGAAAATACAGGTTTTGCCTCCTGTCAGGCAGAAAGAAGAAATACTAGTTTGGAAATTCAGTCCACTTTATCTCAGTTCTGTCAAGGACTGAAATCATTTCACAGAAATGGATTACTCAAAGTTTTGATAGCCTATAGAAAGTCCAACCAACCAATTACACTGAGGTATCACACAATTTACCTTTTGGTTTGTATGCTGAAGCTACCTGCAAGAAGGTCCCAAATGTCTGATGTACTGCCATCACCTGGTAAGTACAGAGTTACAAACCCATTGGAAGCTGTACAAAAGGACAGTGACATTGATGCTTAAAGATTTTTCAGTGAGTTGATGTATAGTTGCAATCTTTTGTCATGTAGCAGTTTAGGCAACATTACCCTAGCGGGTCTGGCCATACACTGGAATTATCTGAGTTCCATTGCTCTGCTGATCTGCTAGAAGTCACATAGTCTTGCTGTGTCCCTCCTCTTTGTTTACCTTTTTGTGCTACAGCCTTTTCTCTTATGTTTGTACAGTTCCTAAGGTAGTAGTTTCTTGATCTTCATAGGGCTTCTTATACACTACTACAATGTGCATGTAGTGACTGACAGAGCATTAAAAGGTTAATCTGCCTTGAGAAGCTGTCCTAAGAATACAATACCAAACGTACAGTTGTCTGCCTCCCGCTGAAGTGAGAGTAAAAATATATTTTACCTGGAGTATCTTTTTAATGACTAGGTGTAATTTTAGAAGTCTGGCACAAAATTCTTCTGCTTGATCATGATAATTAACATTACACATGATTGCATAAGTTAAACATCTTTGCGTTGTAGCATTCAGAGGAACTGAATACTGTAGTTAATTTTAAGAAGACACTCAAGCTATAAATTTCCGGTGCTATTTTATGCCACTGAGCAGAGGAAAAGCAAAAATAAAACAACAGAATTGTAAGTTGTTTATTAACAGATGGAGATGGAAAACATGTCCTTTCTTGCAAAATGCTTCACGAAATCTAAAAATTGTCAGGAAATTAAAAAAAAAAAAAGCAAGAGTGGTCTCATTTACATCCACTGCTAACACATGCATTTGTTAGTTTAGGAAAAAAGCTAAGATTATTCAGTTTTGTCTGAAATGTTGCCTGTTTTTATGTACCCATTAAGTGCAGCATGGAGAAGGGACCAAAGAAACAATGACATACAGTCCTTTGAATCACCAGAATGTTCTCCCTTCAGCTTGAACCTACCAAAAGTGCATTTTCTCTTCTAAACCTCTAGTTTCCATTTACAGACTTTCTTCAATGAATGCACAGGATGGATTGAATCTGTTATACCTGTGAAACTGCATGAGCACACTGTTAAGAAGGGTTTGGCTTGGCTTTTACTTGGAAACTCACAATAGATATGCTTCCCAGGGTGCTTTCCTTCTCTCACTTCTGAATGACTGGTCTTGTAATTTTCTGCATCAGGGGACAATAAAAATTAATATTTATGTATTTTTAATGAAATTTACATTTTATACAGATATACTAGTCAGGTACATTTGAAATTGTGACTCTGAAAGCTTTCATACTTAGTGCTGTCTTAAAAAATATTAATTTAAGAATAAATGTACATTTTGGCAAATGATGTTATAAGAATATATGAATGAGTCATTAGTGCCTAGTTGGGAGGTAAAAGCCTTGGCACATTACAGATTACAAGATAAAGGATAGAAATCCCTTCATTAGAATTAGAAGACTATTTTGAGGCTTTTTGAGTGAGGGCATTAATAAAGTATCTAAATGTGAAATAGCACATTTTCATAAATGCTCTGTCAAGAAGCATCACCCATCCTTCTGAGGTTTGGGATCTTAAACACCCACCCGGTGGCACTGACATTAGGAGATTTGGGAGTATCGAAGAGGCCCTTATAGATGTGTGTTTCACAAAGATTGCTCTCCCTCTTACTACTATACTGCATAGTCAGTGAATCAGACTGCAGGTGAAAGAATTAGGAATCATTTTATGTTATATGGTATTTATTTCTCTTGTGCAAAACACACTCATCGATGATATTTTAAGCATTGACTCTATTTTCTGTATCAGAAGTGGAACTAATATACATCTTCAATTTATGTCGTATAGTGTAACGTTGACCAGCAACAGTAAGGAAACTAATTTGAGACTGATGCAGGATATTTGATAATGTGCAGCCCTTATACTCAGAGTATGATTTAAACAGAGCAGGATAAATACCAATTTGTAAAAATACATCCCGTTAGATTTTAAGTTAACAAAGTTCGGGTGAAAGCATTCAGTTTGGTCCCATTTTATGCATATTCCACGAACAATGAATATTAGATTACAACACAGCAAATACTTAACTTAATGCTGCGTTTGTCCTTTTATTTTTACCTAAAAGCATAAAAATACGGAGTAGAAGGTGGTTTGATGTATAATCTTCTTTAAATAAATGCCAGGGAATTATTCATAATTATGTATATAGTAGTTAGGAAGTGGTATTTTTTTCTGATGTTTGTTGACTTTTGGAGTGCAGCTTAATGTATTTGTGCTCAGACAGGCTCCCAGCTGAATATTTGGTGGCTGTGCTAGCTAATACTGCCAGCAATTCAAAATGATGGTCTTTGGATTACTTTGTTTGGAGAACAGGAGAAGAAGGAATGTGGTTTTTTAATTGCATGTTTTGAATTCATAGTACACAATATGTTTTTTTTTGGTGAGGAATGTCAAACAGAAGTAGTCGTTTGCTTAATTATACTCTAAGGCACTACATTTGTTCTCTTGGACAGCTTTATACAAAGTTTCTGCCTTCTGGCTCCTGGAGTTCCTGGTATTCAAAGAGTATTTGAACATTGTTATATCCTTTGCTACCTCAGAGACTGATGGTTTTGTGCTCTGTAAAGCTAACTCTACTGTGAGAGACTAACATTCACAGCATATACAAAGATCATGGTACAGACTTTAAAACAATGCAGTTTAAATTTTACTTATTTATTTAGCATGGAGTTTGGTGGTTTTCTGTTATTTACAATTTGTTTGTCAGGACTGAAAATCTACATTTTTTCCAGGGCAATAAGACCACAACTAGTACCTAAATCTAAGTTTTATTTTAGAAATTCAGACCTCCAAAAATGACATATTCATAAATGCATTCGCTGCACAATGTTGTGTTCAGTGGCACTGAGGGATTAACCGGCGGCACTTCACAAGGCTGACAGGAGAATCACGATTCAGTTTGGAGACTGGGTTGAGCTATTCTGTCTGATGACTGTCTCTGATCAAAGGAAGAGACACATGCATACCTTCAGGGATGCCAGAAACCTCCTTTGAATTGTGTATCACTGTGTGGCTTGTGTTGGGTGGTGGGTGCAAAAGTCAGCATGTTCCTTTACCATACTTGTCCAGAGATAAATATGCCAGTTGTTTGCACTAAACAGAAGAAACGCACATGAATTTTCTTTCACCACACCTCAACCTAATACATAGGATTAAAATAATGACTGCTGGCAACACTGATACATGTTCTCTTCTGTCCTGAGGTGGAGTGTAAACTCACAAAAAAAAATCCAGTTGTATTGATAACTTCCTAAATGCGGTGTTTTGGGGTTTGTTTGGTTTGGTTTTTGTTTGTGTTTTGGCAGACTAGGCTGTGTATTAGAGCCAGTAGCTCCCTTCAAAGACAGAATGACTGTATGCACCCAGTGGGTCTGAGTTATTACAAAACCTGAATATTGTAGGTTTATTTCCTGTCTTTAATGAATTGTGATTTTTAAGGATTTTTAAAATGACAAATTTAATACATTTGGGTTTGAGTGAGGTAGAGGTTGTTGGAGTTTTAAAGAGGAGAGTAATATTTTGGGATCACAGGATTTTCTATGTTTGGTTAGGTTTGCTTCTGTCACTTGGGAAGTATGATTTGTAACAATTGGTGGTAAGATAAACAGCTCTCATTATCATGATTTTGAACTGAGCTTCTAGTATGCTTTGGGAAAGCTAAAAGATGTTAAGCAATTCTAAATGATAATGCTTTGTGATGGGTTGGCCCTTGGCTGGGGGCCAAACCACACACACCCGCTCACACAGTCCCTGCCCCCACCCAATGATAGGGGAGAGAATTAAAGAGGTAAATGGCAAAGAGGACTCGTGGGTTGAGATAAGGACAATTTAATAACTAAACTACAATAATATTAGAAATAATACTATATACAAAGATGCAATATGATACAC
>WKFP01015246.1:183007-235848 GCA_011057875.1 Pterocles orientalis | reverse complement strand
GGCTGTGTATTAGAGCCAGTAGCTCCCTTCAAAGACAGAATGACTGTATGCACCCAGTGGGTCTGAGTTATTACAAAACCTGAATATTGTAGGTTTATTTCCTGTCTTTAATGAATTGTGATTTTTTAAGGATTTTTAAAATGACAAATTTAATACATTTGGGTTTGAGTGAGGTAGAGGTTGTTGGGGTTTTAAAGAGGAGAGTAATATTTTGGGATCACAGGATTTTCTATGTTTGGTTAGGTTTGCTTCTGTCACTTGGGAAGTATGATTTGTAACAATTGGTGGTAAGATAAACAGCTCTCATTATCATGATTTTGAACTGAGCTTCTAGTATGCTTTGGGAAAGCTAAAAGATGTTAAGCAATTCTAAATGATAATGCTTAGAAATATTTTTGATTCAAAGTTGCTAACAATCGGTAGGAAAAAAATGACAGATATTGTCTAACATCTGTTTCAAGAAATCCTGAAAATGTGATTATATTTAACAGTGCCATAACCGTCCCTGAGAGAGAACTATATTCTTTTCCTGAAGTCTTCTTTTTTAGTTCCTGTAACTCCTGAGAACATTTTGTCAGAAATGTTATTTCACCTCTTTCTCTTCCATCAAACTGTTCACATTCTAGCAGTCTTCAGCACACTATTGCAAAATCTGTAGGTAAAAGGCGTCATGCAGCCCATAAGAAACTGATGTTTCTGGTCACAGGAAGTAAAAAAAGTGAAAATTAAGGATTATAAAGTTATCTGTTAATTGGGGAATTTAGAGTGGGATAGCTGAAAGACCAGCACTGCACCACTCACTGGTGTAACACCAGTGACAGGATAGGACTAGTAGGTGAGAGTGATTTCTGTTCTGCGACATCTGTAGACCTCTCAGGTTCACCTCTCAAGGCTCAGTCCCCCAGCCCTCTTTAGATGACCACCAGAGACCCAGGGGACCTGTATACTCATCCTGACTGCTTAGTGGGCCCAAGTCCTGGCTGGTGATCTAAACCCTACACATGAGCTTCCGTCTCAGACTCAGCCCTGACTTGTTGCTGGAGGTCCCTGAAAGGAGTGAGTTCCTCCTGCATGACTGAGGGCTCCTATTTTCACTATTTATCGCTTTCTACATTAGATTGTTGTCACAAGCCACCAATATCAGTGCCTTTCTTCGTATCTAAGGAAATAGGGAGACTGCCTGTAATTCTTTGACTTTTTCCGTATCTGTTATTGTCGCTGGAGTTTTCATCACCCTTTAGTCTCTTTTTCCAACCTTATTGTAAGGGCTCGAAGCTGAAAACACATACATAGCAAAGCTAATTTGTTTTCTGCTTTGTTTTCAGGATTAATTTAGTCAGAACTGGGCAGATGAAGTTTAGATTTCACTTATCTAAGCAGTGTTTCTTTGTGGTCTTTTACTTGTGACAAGAGCAATAAATGATGGTGCTGGTTATTTTCCAAGGAAATTCTTCTTTGATTTGTGAAATTTGGGCAAACATTACTTTCACTGTGTCAGTCTTGTTCTTTACTTTCTGATGTCTTCCATTGCCTTATATTTGTGTCTGAGAGAAGCCTGTCAAAAAGTAAGACACTTGCTTGAGTATCTAGTATGATATACCAGTGACTTCTGAACAATCACAAGCTCAGTATTGTTTTCTCTGCTTCTGACTTGCCCAGTCATCTTGGTCTGTCCTTGGGTCCACCCTGGGCTGTGCCTCCCCTAACACAGCAGCACAGAGTGGAGAGGAGCACGATTGCTTCTCTGCATCAGGTAGAGGCAAGCAGTGTCTGATCACACACTTCTGCCTGCTACTCCTGCGTTTTCAGGGGAGTAAGAGCAGCTTGTGGAGGGAAAGGGAGCCTGAATGAGAAGCTGTGATGTGTACGACTGCCTCTGATTATTTCCCTCTCTCTGCTCTCCTCAGCATCTGTATTCACAAACCTGAGCAGGAAAGTTTTTCTATTTTAAGAAATATTATAAGGTTGGTTCTGTATGCTCTTCTGCTGTTCCCAGCTAGGCTTCTGTCATGTACATAAGGCCAGCATAAACTTGAGAGCTGATAGTAGGAAATGCATAGCATAGTTCAGTACAACTTCTAAAGTATTCTGAATATATCCCATCCCATAGTCATCTCTTTCCTATGCTTTTTTGTTAACAGATATCCCGTGTTATTCATATTACATGTATCAAAACATGCAGAGTTAAAACTACACTTTTAAACTGCTGCTGGACAAGGCAGTTTTACGTTCTCTGTCACTGTGGCTTTTTTATATCCCACGGGGTAAGCAACTTGCTTTACTGACAGTAACACAGTAATGCTTTTTCAGCCATTAGTCAGCATTTAGTCAACAACTGAAGGATTTGGATAAATACAGGCAAGCTGTTACATGAAGCTTTAAATGCCAAATGTATTTCCAGTTCATTGTATCAATAAAAACTGTAGTATTCATAACTTAGCCTATTAAAAAGCTACACCATAGAGCTTTGCATGAATGAAATTTTAACCACTACATTTGAGAGTTATCAGAACAATTTACACAAAATGATAAGGATGTGAGTTGACAGATGTGTCCATGAATCTTTAGCAATTTGTGTTGGCTGTCTGAATCTGACTGTTTAATGACTTAAGGCCTTATTCTGGTGGGATATGCACATCATGTGTGCAGAATTCGAACACAGATATGGTAGAACACCACTATGCAGGTTACATAAATCCCAAATACTGTCTAAACAGAATTTATTCTTATAATCTGAAAACCATTAGAATCTGAAGGTGCAAGTCCATTGGAGCAAAGGGAGCTTTTAGTGTCTATGTGGAACTTTTTCAACAGCTAAAATTGCACTTGTTTATCAGTATACTATTTAGAAATATAGCAAAATATCATATGAGCCTGATATTACTCAGTCTTTCAATCTTTTATTTGGAAACATCACTCAAATTAGTCAACCTTCCGTGCCAAAGTGTCTAGTGACATTTTTCAGAGGCTGTTTGGAACACAGATATTTTCTTCATTTCAAAGAAGCTAATCTCATCAGCAGAAAGTCAGTGAAGATTTATCTGTACTGTCTGGATTCCCAAATGTGTTGGAAGTCTTTGACTCTGCTCATGCCAATGGCATCTACTGGAGTTAATGAAAGTATCTATGGGAATAGATTGAGCGTGAAGATGGTGCATACACCACTGCCACAATATTATGACAAATTTCTGTTTTATGTACACTTGTTCAAATGATATTATTTTTTCCCCCCAAAATCAATTATCTCTTAAAACTCTTATCACAAATTAAGGTTGTTAAGAAGATGGCAGATAGAAATGTATTTTTTCATGGGTCAGGTCATGGAAAAATAAAAATCAAGCATAAAGCCTTTATTTAAAAATGTGAATGATCTAAACAAAGCACAGACAAAATTTTCTTAGTAATGATCACTCAGACCTCATCTGTGTTATCTCAGATCCTGGCACTGCTCTCTGGACATCTATTCCTCACTGCATGTTCTCAAAATGGCAACTTGAAATATCTTCACAGAGCTGAAATACTTTGTCGGATATGGCTTGGTACAAGGCATCTCAGTGATGCTGTTTTACTACAGCTGTATGCAGATTGGTGGGCAAGTGATATTAAAGTTTTTGGGTTTGTTTTTTAAAGCATTGTTCTGTCTGCTTTCACACCATCGTATTTTGCCCTGGCTGTGTTAGCTTTGCTTTAAGAGTTAAAGTCTGCTGACAGGGTACAGCCCTAAGCACATGTAGCAGATCCAGTAATCCATCTCAAAAGCACCATATTTCTGTGACAAGAGATTCACACTCATGGACATATCTTCTGCAGATCTAAAAGATCAGAATCCGGGACTTGTCACTGTACAAATGAATTAGTGAGTTTCACTGGCTGCGGAATGCGTCCTGTTGTGGAACTGGAGGAAGTTAAGAGGGAAGGAAAAACATATATAGGCT
Source organism: Pterocles orientalis (assembly GCA_011057875.1). Taxonomy (NCBI): domain Eukaryota; kingdom Metazoa; phylum Chordata; class Aves; order Pterocliformes; family Pteroclidae; genus Pterocles; species Pterocles orientalis. The sequence goes on along the minus strand of WKFP01015246.1, from coordinate 231,913 downwards.
TTTGCATCCGAAAAGAAGAAGAGCTAATGAGAAGGGCATAAAGCAGTCTCTACCCTCCAGTCTTTCATCCTGATGATATATCAGAGCCTGCACAATATCAGCATTTTTCTGTACAAGCACCAGTGCAGGGAACCTATTTTTCACATTATTTTTAAATTACTTAATACTCACAGTCAACTTCAGAATTAAAAAAAAAAATTAAAAAAAATAATGGCTGAAACCGTTCCTATAGTTTTTAAGTACATCATTTGAATTATCAGCTCTAGACGTTTAAACTGAGATGTGTTAAACTGGTTAATGCACAGCATGATAACGAAACATCTGGCCACCTGGTTGATTAGCATTTAGAAAGAAATTGTACAGTTGAGAAATAAAAACCAATTACAGACCTTAAGAAAGACTACGAAAGTCACATATCTTGTAAATATGAATCTGAGAGTCTTAATAAAAATACATTTTTGCCAGCTGGTTCCAGATTTGCTAAATCAAAGTAAATGGGTTTTAAAAGCCATCTAGCAGATGGAAGGAAAATGTTCACATTTCCTAAAGTGTTAATGAAATTTTGTTATAGCAAAATTGGAAGAAACAAAGAACAGATATACAGATTTTAATAGTTATGTGAAGCCAACAACTGTCACAGTAAGGTACTGAAATGTAAAAAAAAAAAAAAAAAAAAAAAAAAAAAAAAAAAAAAAAAAAAAAGAAAAAGCAGGTTACCTCTCCCCTTTTCTTAACCAAGAGTGGCAAAAAAAAAAAAAAGGAAATGTGAAAAATGTTGATTTTTCTTTTTCAGATCTGTGTTAATGAGTGCCATTTTGTATTAGACAGGGAATATAATGAAATGTTACTAACTCATAAATATAGTACTACTGAGACTGGTAATGATTCAAATGATAGACATAAATCCATTCAAATTGATATTTAGGTCATCGATAAAGAAGGACAACAGCCTGAAACATTTTTAATGTTAATTTCAAAGTTTTAGCACACAGAACTTTATTTCCCTAGAGGGATCCTCATGCAGGTCTTGGAAGTTTTATGTACTTACCTGTAAGATTCAGACAATGAGGCAGAGAGACAGCACTTCTGATGCATAGCAGCAACAGAATTTAAGTAATAGTTGAGCTGCTTATTAAGGGGCTAAAGACTTCATTCCCCTCATTATCTACAGAAATAAACATCCTAAAGGTAAAATTGTTTTATTGGGCTTGGCAGGAGAAAAGTGGAATAATTAAAGGCCTATGTATTGGTATGAGGGCACACTAAACAGTCTGTCTCCATTTTGTTACTTATGCAAAAAAAAATAGCTGTAGCAATAATTTAAAATGAAATGAAACCTATAAATCCTGTAGGATAATAAGAGCTGTTTAAAATAGTTTTATTTAAGCACTTTTATTAAACAAAATGTAAACACTTTTGATAATTTTATCATTTAATCTTGTTTGTTTTGTTTGATCACTAATTGTGCAACACATGATAACAAAATTCTTAGTTTTATTTTCTGATCCCTTGCTTTATGGGCTTTCCTTTCTGAGTTTCTACTTCAAAACCTCTGATCTTCTGATTATGCTAGTCCTTTCGGCTTCTCTCACATTTATTTCTTGTGATGTCACCAAATCTAGTTGGCAAAGAGCAATCACTGTCTCCCAAGAACACTCATCGTTATCTTATCTATATTTGTAGGGAAAAATGCAAAGATGAAATACAAATAGACCACTATAAAAAAACCTGTTTTAAAGTATTAGGGAAAAAACAAAAATTGTAGGTCTCTAATCACAGTACGCAGACATCTAGCAAGTCTCCTTTGCACTTTCCTCTCATTGCATCTCACGTTAAATACTGACTGTATATTTTCTGAGTTGGGATATTGCTCCCGTATAATTTGTAAAGTGCCATACATGTTTTTGAATTGTGAGAAAAAAGTTGAAAACTGCTCCAAAAAAAATTTACATAGCTTTCTTTCTCTTTTTTTTTGATAAAACTACTTTTTCCTATATAAAGATATTTTACAGAAAAATATTAAAGTATAATTTACATCTTCAAAATGCATTGTCTGACTTGTTTTGATATTGCTAAAAATTTCCCCTTTGATTAAAAATATTTTAGTTTTACTTTATTGTGTCAATTTCTTTTAAATTCTACTGTCACTTAGCATGAATAAATTGGAACGGGACTTCAGTCTCTCTTAATTTTTGTTTTACACATGTTGATATAATTCTACTGAAAATGTTTAAACTTTCAGGTTTTTCTTTGAAATCATAATGAAAACAGCTTTTGAAATAGTGGAATTTCCTTTTGAATGAGAACTCTGGTTTCTGATATCTTTTGTTAATATGTAAAACTGTTAGACTGTTCAAGGAAAGTTTAGCATTTAAGAAGTACACATTGGGAATTTTTGACAAAATGTGTTAGGGCAGACAAACTTGATTCTGAGGAAACTGCCTTTAGGATGGTTTCTTAGATAAGAAGGCATATCGGTAGTATCACTAGCATACTGGACAGTGTATTCACTTGAAATAGGTTCAATTTCTAGAGATTTGAACTTGGTCATCTGTCAAAGATGTGCTGTAAGCATCAGTGTGTAAAGCTATTGGTAGCTTTTTCTCTTTTCTGATGAAAAACTTTGTGAGACAAGCAGAGCAGACTTTAATCTGGCTTCTGCCAGATGAATATTAAAAAACCTTTTGCCCAACTCCAGTTCTAAAGTAAGTACCTGTGATCTGTTATTACCACGCTAAAGAAACTTGTATCATTAAGGTGCTCCTTAAAATTGTATCATTCTTCTTGTGTTAGTTTTGAACACAAATTTTGAGATGCCATGAGGTTTATTTATTATTTTTATGTGAATTCATTAATGCTAAGAAAAAGTAGCAATGGCTTAATATATATCCATAAAACAGTGCTTCATTCATCTGAATATTATACGTTTTTATCCATAAGTTTATAGAGGTTGAAGAATTCCCCTGACAGGATTGCCAACTACAGTACCCCTGCACTAGAAGAGGTCCTGAAGCATTAACAACAAATGTTATTCTTCTTCGTTTATATTGGCAGTTGCCATCCTGAAACACTCAACACAACTTGGAATCCATATTCAGCCCAATATCCACACAAGCTTTGAAAATGGATATATTTTGTGGCAGGAGTTGATTTGTGTTGCCCAGAGAGAGTTTACTTTTATTATCAATTCATATTTGAATGAAACATTCTATACTTCTGTTTCTGTTGACCTGTTTAATTCTGCATTACTGTCAAAGTGTCCACAATGGTAAGATAATAAAGGGTGCAATACCTTGTCCAAACTTCCTGCTCTTTTACAGTTATATTTGGAATACTTTTTTTTCAGCATACTTGCAGAAATTGTTGGATTTTCTTCAGCCTTAAGAGAGAATGACGTAAAAACGTTGGTGCTGACAACACTTTAACACCCCTACATCCCCTGCTTTCTTAAATAACATTTTTTTAAGACTCAAAATGTCAGTTACATGTTCAGGTTTTCCCATCAGCTATACTATAGTTAGATTAAAACGAATGTTAATCTAATTCTTATACAAATTAATCAGAAAGTTAAGGAGCTCCCAAGTCTTGCACTACATAGTGCACTGTGCAAATATAATGCAAATACTAGCTTTTAAGAACATTTCTTTGATAATAAAAACTTCAGAGTATTTTATCTGTTCCAATCTAGATCCAGGAAAGTTAATGAAATCAGTTCATCCCGATGCATTTAGTGCCATATAATGACAGGTATGTGCTGTGAACATACCGTATGTGACTCTGGGGCAATATTACTGCTTTTAGGACTCTCACAAACCAATTTCATGTTGAGTGCTTGTTAGTCAGCCAAGAAAGAGCTTACCTCCACAGAAGGCATCAGAGCTGGACACTGCCTGTGGGAAGGAGCTGAGCAATATGTTGTTTACAGAGCTGACCAGGGGAGTTTAATTTAATTTATTACCAATCAAATCTGAGTGGCATAATGAAAAATAAAACCCAAATCTTAAAACACCTTCTCTCCACCCCTCCATTCTTCCCAGGTTCAACTTCACTCCCCATTTTTTCTGCCTCCTCCACTCCAGTGGCACAGGGTAATGGGGAATGGGGATTGCGGTCAGTTCATCGCACTTTGTCTCTGCCACTCCTTCCTCCTCACACTGTTGCCCTGCTCAGTTGTGGGGTCCCTCCCTTGGAAGACAGTCCTCCATTAACTTCTCTAACATAGTTCCTTCCCACAGGCTGCAGTTCTTCATGAACTGCTCCAGCATGGCTCCTCCATGGGGTCATAAGTCCTGCCAGTAAACCTCTTCTGGAGTGGGGTCCTCCCCAGGCTGCAGGTGTATCTTTACTCTGCCAGGTGTTCCTTTCATTTTATTATGAAAATAATACAACCAGTTGAAAAAAATAAGGAGAAAGCAGGTCCGGTCTCTGGATATATGAAGTCATGAAGCAGGTTGAAATGAGTGCAGTACCAAAGCTGAGGTTAACAATGATGTGAATGAAGAATGAAATATTTCCAAGATAAAGCCAGTATTTCTCAGAACAGCATGTCTTTTGAAATTAAAGGAAATGCTGGAAAAATGTTCATATGACTTTCTAGGAAGAAATATGCTGTGGCTTTCTTTCCTAGCCTTCAGAAGCATGTTACTAGCAGGTCTACAGCTGATCAGTGATCAGTATTCATTCAGTCATTACAAAATAATGTGTTTTTTTCCTCTCTGTTGATGTAGGTACTGTCTTTAAAATATAGGAATGCGTTTGTTCCTTCTGATGTGTTCCTCTTGTAAAAGTTGACTTGCTTTTTTGCCCAATTTTTAGAAGATTCTGTGGCTCACTTGATGTTCAACATCATCATCTTAGTGCACATGAATAGTCTTTGGCCATGTTAAAAATTTACTGCATAAATCTGAAGAAAATAAAAGTAGTAAAAATATGGTAAGTGCTCACACTATCAATTGCAATTAAGTTCCATTAAACTCCTGTGTTACCTGCATCAAAGTTTTCTTTCTTGCAAGACCTATTATAAAAAAAAGATCCTGATGGAGATCTTATTTTCCAGAATTTGAATGTGATGATGAAATTATTATAAAAACTAATTTCAGGTGAATTTTTACTAACCTTAACCTGTAGATTTAACCAGTGCTTAACTGGAACTGTCAAGTAAGTGTTTCTTGTATCTTTTTCTTTCTTTTTTCTGAAAGAGCTATGAAGATGTCATTTTTATGATGAGTATTTTATATTAATTCCAGTCCTACTGCAGATTGGATGTCTGTACAGAATAAATTAACTTACATTTAATGTGTTTTATGCAAAAGGACACCCAAGAAGTGCCAGCATAGCTAACTTTTTACTGCTGTGTTTTTATGTTTGGATGGTACTATGAGTTGCCTCATACTCACAAAGAATGAGAGGTAAAAGACGGAAACTTTGAATTGAACTTCAGAAAGAAAAGAGAGCAACATATAGATTTTACTGCATTTATTAGAATTCTTTGGTGCTTATAGTTTATTCCATTCATACTGTTTCCACCAGCTTGCTTTTCTTCCCTTAGGACTGCAGGGTGTTTTAATAATAGGCCTTCAAAACCCCCATAGCAACAAGAAGTCTGATAAAATAAAGAGAAAAATGAATTGAAGTAATCCCTAGAGAAGGAAAGCATATTTTTCCACTTTTTATTTCCATTTCACAACAGAATGGTGGGCTGAGCTAATAAAAGCCCGTTGGCATTCCAACAAACCCAAACAGAGTTTGCCTGTTGGGTAGTAATTATATGTTCCAAGTATTCACATACATAATTAAATAGTGTTCAGTTTCTTTAAATAAACATAATCACACAGAAACCAAAATAGTCAAATGATGTTCTCATTCTTATTTGGACTGTACAATAATAAAAAAAGTTTTCCAGTAAAATTTCCTTTCCCTACCTGCTCTCATTTCTAAGCTCAGTTGATTTACAGAAATTAATTCAGTTGACATCAGTAATTCTAGGATATGATTCACTTCTGAAACACATTGCTATCATTTGGCCAGAGCTGAAAACCACATCAGTTCCTACTACCAGCTGAAATTCTAACTGTATCCAGCTCTTCTGAGTTTGGCTGTAACCTGTTTAAGTTTTGCTTGCCGTTAAGTGCATACATGTCAGATTGACAGACATGCACTGGCGGACTCGTAAGAAATGTCCTGCCCAACTCCCTGCCTGTCATCTGCCAGCTGTCCCAGGATTTCAAAACGCTTTCCCTTTCCTGAGCGAAGTTTCTTTGCCAGCCAACCTTGTGTACCTCTTTTAGGTTGTCTGCATGGAACTTTGCCTTTTCTGTGACAGCATCAGATGCACAGAAGAGGCTGAATGCCTCTGATTGAACTGATCCTGATGGGAAGCTACACCGCAACAGCTGCCAGACAGCAGTGTCACACCAAACAGGGAAGGCAGGAGAGAGAGAGAGCTCTGTAAACAGTCCTGGCACACATGAGACCAAGTTTTCTAATTCCACAAAATTAGCCAATAAATTTTTCATGTTCCTGTCATTTCAGGAAGGAGACATAAGGTCATTGTTTGATCCAGCAAGGATATGTGGAGACGTAATGTTTTGTGTGCTTGTGACTACAAGCACACCGAGAAGACTAGGGATGTCTCAGGCACTGTTATTGGTTAGTTGTATTGGAATGGTATTTCTGACTCCTGACCATGCAGGTTGAGTGCCTTATGATATGCAATTTGCATATTTGAATACACCCCCTTCCTCCTTCTTACAGTCTGTTACCTCAGACAGCTCTTAACGCAAGTGGAAAACAGTGAAAAACAGGCCAGGGGAAAGGATCCCACCCCCAGTAAGTAATTCTGTATCCTGAGAATGTTGTCAATCTAATTATTGTCATTGTTTTTCTTGTACATTATGACAAAGGTAAGTTTACCAGTGTGCAGGAAGCTCTTTCTGGTACAACATAAGAAATATACTGTTGGGTTTCGAAAATGTCTGCTTAGAGTATGACTACTTGGAAGCTGTAGCTTGGATACTAAATGGCTGATGACATGACTGTCAAGACATACACGTTTGTGGCTCTGGATACATATGTACGGGGCTATTTTTATTGTTCAAAACTCTGGAAATGAACAGTGATTTAACTGAGACATGATATCACCATGACCTGTAAAGAACTTTATCATGGTGGATAGACAGACGGTGGTATGACTTCAATAAGATGGGGCTGGTTTAGAATTTGAAGAGCCCCTCAGATGAACTCAAGGCAGTTTTAGAAAATTCACATTAGTGATACAGACGATAAGGATGTCCTTTCTCCTGAATGATTCCAGAGTGCTGTATGCTAGCTTGGGTTGTGAAGAAATCCTGTAATTAAAAACTATTCAAAAGCAGCACTAAGCCATGTTTTCAGCTAAGGAATTATTATCAGACAGACTTTAAAAGACTGTTAATTGTTACTCAGTGTACTTTGAGAAGCTTTTAATATACCTATATTTCAGCAAAGGTGCTGTTTTTTATCTGTTTATTAGTGATATTATGATTTCAGAATAATTGCAAAGTTCTAATTAATCATCTGGGATTGGTTACCAAGACGATGTAGTATTGGGTCATTCCATGGCTATATCCCTTAAACAGGAAAGGGTAAAATGAAAAATTCAAGACAGCCAGTCAGAAAGCATACTGTGTGACTTTAGATCTGTAGTCATTTTCCCCAAGGGCTTTGGTTTGTGTTCTGAAAACACTACAGGACAGCAGAATTCCTATAAATAATTTTTGCTAATAAAAACAGAATTTAAAGATAAGTTTGAAAACAAAATGTGTTTCAGGTTTTTTATTTGATTTGAACAAGTGATTAAATCCACTGTTCATGCTTCTCATTAAATGCTCTTCTAGTGGCCTTTAGATCTACAACATTTCTGAAAATTTACAATTAATACTAATCCAAATGAAAAGACATAAAAATATCCTTCTCTCATTTTGCTTTCTTCAGAGACTGTGTCTCTACTGGTATCCATTTTGATCAGGGGTATGTCAGTAGATACTCTTTCAGTAGATCAAAAGATGATTCAGATTTGTCTTTTTGTCAGATTTTGTTTTTTCTTTCACAGTTGAAAATATACAGATTATGTAGAAAAGGGAGGGAAGAAGGTTGGTGGCTGTCTTCAGAGGATTGTTCATTTTCTCTGTGTGTGTGGTTACGGGAAACTAAACTTGCACATTAAAAAAAAAAATAAAAAAAAGCAAAACCCCAAATTGTCTGTCAGCATTGCTTGACAGTCACATTAAACATTACTTGCTGAGAGACTATAAAGGAGAACAGTCCTACAGGTACCTCAGTTCCGTTTCCCGTCATCTCATAATGCTAGACAGTTTTTGCCATGTCTCCTTGTATCTTCAAATTTTTTTTATTTTTTTTTTTAATAAAAAAGCATCAGGAGTAATTTCAGCGAAGAACTCTGGCAAGAGCACTTCTAAATTTATGATGAAAGTAGTGACATTATGACAAGTACTTTACTGGTAGCATAAAGAAATATCATTTGGCACATTCCACATTGAATCCTACATGTGACTCCCTGTCTTTAAGACATTGTCTCAAGAGAATGTTCCCAGGAAAATGAACCCAGGGAGGGATGAAGAGATCTTCAGGTGACCATTGGAAAGAATTGCTGTTGCACAGATGATCTTCAAGAATCAGTGACATTAAGTTCATTTTTATAATTTATTGTGGTCACATGCTTGAAAGGGGACATAAAACTGAAATCCTGAAACAACTGCTCTTGGTGCCTTTGTGAAAGAAGAGTGTTAATATTAGACCCTGGACAAATTCCAAGACAGGTAATTACATTTTACCTCTCTAGAAATTGTAGGAAATGTTATTAGATAGGTAATTCCAATTTTTAGAGCCCAGCTGTTATGTTGTGTTCCTGCAGATCATAAAGACAGTTATTTGTAGAGCTTTGAAAAACAAAGGATTTTGTTCAGGGAAAGAAGCAACATTTTTCTGAAGTGGTGAAATTAGTTAATACAAATACTTATGTTCCACTTTACATAAGTTAGTTGACAAAGTTGAAAGTTCAGGATTAAGCCTTGCCAAAGGTAATAAGTTTGGAGTTGATGCCATGTGAAACCTGTAAAAATTTCCACTGCTCATACTAAACAAGACTAAAGCCTAAAGAGCAACAAAACATAGGTAAAACCAGCAGCCATTGCAGGAGAACTATTAGCTTTATTGTGATTCTTTCCTTTATTAATAAGGGATATATATAAACACATATATATACTGCTATTTTGATCTATCTTCTGTATTTCAGCTTTGATTCCAAAGCAAAAATATTAATTATTAACGATAATTGCAACCCTATTTTGCAGAACTAAGAGATGCCAAGGGAAATCAAATAATTATCTAACCTATTGGCTGATTACCTGGAGTGTCACTATTATGCAAAATCCTCACAGTTCGAGGTGGAGGGAGCCCTAAACCTTTCTAGACATACAAAAGCAGAAAAATTTAATAGAAAATCCCATGCTTTTAATTTTCTTCTCTACATAGCAACTGCATGGGAACACTGAAGTGGAAACTACACTTCAGGAATAAATGACCCATTCACCCCCTTGAATAGGCCACTGGTTAGGGCATGAAGCTGAAAGTTAAGAGATTTGGCTGCTGCTTCCCATTGTGCCATTTACTTGCTCACTGACGGTGCATGAAAGATGGACTTCTGTTTCAGTTTTCTCATTGTCAGAGCTCTCAGATATGCTACAAAACTTAAGCATAGTGAAATGCACTGTGTACAAGCCACAGTGCAAATGCAAAGCATGATTTTAAGATTATTTGGTTTTATAACTGTGTACCTATATTATTACTCTTTTATAATGATTCTGCTTACTCTGTCAGTGCTTTTGAGAATATATGAAGATGCTAACAATCAGCTGAGCTGTTATGGCAATGCTTGCTGCTTCATTCTAAAGAACATCCTACTCTTACTTGGCTCTGTCGTACGTAGTGGGGACCGACACCTCGAGATGGCTAAGCTGAAGCATTCAAACTGATATCCATGAGGAGCATACAAAACTAGACAGCTGCTGCTAAAATATCTGCTGTGGTAGTTGGCGCTGCTTCTGCTGTTGCTGCTCCCAATCTGTGGCCCCCAAGGTCTGGGTGACACCAATCAGCGTTTGCCTAAGCCAGGAAAATGAAGCCAATTTTTGTAATGAGAAAACTGAAGTGCTAGCACAGAAGTTTAGTAATCCCCCTGCTGCTTACTGTAGGATGATGGGGCCTTGATGAAGGAAAGCTTGATACAACAACACAGTATCAGTAAATGCAGCAGCTTCTGACCGCAGACAAAAACAATATTTTGGCATTTTTGCTAAGTGGCACCAGAATACTTTCAACATCTAATTAGCCTACAGTTTAAATGCACACACATTAAATGTGTGACATTATTAATCCAGCATCAGAAAATATAAGCAGAAGTGACCAGATGTTCCACTTTGACAGATTAAATAGTTCTTTTTTTTCCTCCTCCCTAATAAAATGTCCTGCTGTCTTGGTGATTTTCCTGCCTGAAATGTGACATGTTCCAATAACCATTTCTGATCAACAGTTCTACTGTCCCAAGGGAACTGTATGTCTATTAGGCTAAAAAGTCTTTTTCTTGTTCTAGCTTTGTCTCCCTCATTCCCTTCAAACATCTAATTATTCCACAGCTTCAATAACAAAAGTTAAATTACTTCTTGCCATCCTTTTCCCGAACTTCACAGTCTTGATACAGGAACTTCCCTGAAAAGTAGGAAATGGGGATTTAAGTCTCCATTCCAGGAAATGGAAACAGTGAGTTCTAGTACTTCATGTCTGGTGGAGTATTGTAATCATTGAACTGTTAAATGCAGGACTATCAAATACCCTTACTGTATTCTGTTTCAGATATATTTTGAAAGAAAAAAAAAAGTATTCCTCACTTTTATAAGGGAAGACCTACTTGTCTAATTTTCCTGGACAATTCAGGATGTTTCCAATACCAGTAGAAAGAGGCACTCCTCTGCCGCCCTGGTAAGTATGCTTGAGTTAAAGAAGGGATAGGATTCATTTCTTTCAGGTCAAAGTCCTCTCTGAAGTGTTTCCTGTGCCCGGCTTTACCTACCTCTTTTTTTTTTCAGCATTTGAGATGCTGTGAATCCCCACTCTGAAGCCACTAATTCCTTCCTGACACTCTGACGGAACCTCTGCATTTTGCTGAAAACTCTTGAGCACAGTGTGGTGCCCAGATGTCCAAAAGCTTATCAGTGTGGTGCCTGAGTTTTAAGGCATAGATACATCTTTGCGGAGGCAGCTACATTAATAGTACAACTGCTGTAATCTCTATCTTTAGCCAATGATTTGAGCCGTGCTCTAGGAGTTCCCATTTCTCTTTGCTGATGCTAACAGGAACCCTCGACTACAGAACCCCTCAATTAGTGACCTCAGAATTAAGTGAAGTAAAACTTGAACCTTTGTTGCTGTACAAGCTCTCTTAGGAAATTTGTAGTTCAACTGGAATGTGGCCTCTGGTGTCCTGATAATTCCCTGTTAGTTCTGTCAACCGATTCCATGTACAAACTTTTCACAGCTCCTGAAAAGGATTAGGACTGTACATCAAAATGTAGAAATATGTTACAGAGTAACAGTATTGCAGTCAAAAATTCAGAAATGGCCACATGGTCTTGAGTGTCAGTCTTTACCTGTACCTGCAGCATGCATCTGTGATTCTTTGGCACTGTAGTATGTGTTTCGTTGGAGGCAGACGCTACTGCAGCAAGGTTTATTTAGTGTGGAAATACTCTGTAGATGTCTTCCCCTGTCCCCTCTTCACCCTTTCCAAGCACTGCTAATAATACACTGGCTTCTTATAGTGTTATTCAATCTGTCAAAATCCTATTTTCCCCTCTGTTTGATGTTGCTAAGTGCAGAAATAAAGCAATCAGCTAGACAAAGATGAGGAGTTAATATAAAAGAAGGGCTATGCTCAATACTGTAACTGTCTTAAATTCTGTTGGCATAAAATAGTCTGTTTCACGTTACCAGGGATTATACACCCTTTTTCAAGTAAAAGATTAAACACAATGCTAGCAAGTACACACTCTGACTGAGGAAGGCTTACGTGTCTGCCACATGGGTGGAGAGTACTCCAGTATTTTAAAGAACATGAAAGTATAATTTAATAGAAAAGCTATATTATTCAAAGTATCAGTGGAGAGCACTGATTCTTTATTAATAGAAAAATATCAAACCTGACTTTCTAGAGGCATTAGTTTGCAACTTTATCCTTTAATCACAATCCCAGCTGTAAAGTGGTTTGTTTTTAATAAATCTCCTCTGGGATGACACTAAGCCAGAGGTCTACGTTGTGTACAATAATTACAAAAGGTACAAAGCAAAAAAAGCTGACTCACCTTCCAGCATTTTGCATGCTTGGGGATGTGACCAGCCAGCGAACCATTGTCTTGGTGATGTAACACTTTTAGCTTTGTGTTCAGTAGCTGAAAAGATTGTCCCATGGTGAAGATTCATTCAACAGGAAAAGTCAGACAACTGCCCGAACTTGATACTTCTGTAGATGTATTTCAGATTCTCTAAAAGATGAATCTTTGACAGCATTAAAAAAAAAAAAAGAAAAAAAATGAAGCAGTGTGTGAAGATAGCATTTTATTTGTTTGTTCTTACTCCATACAACTCTAATTTTATATTCATCTGATGAGGGACAGTCTTTCCATCATTCTAACCACGTACACGATGCGTGTGTTATACTGCCCCTTTAACCTTTTCCTTCAGCAAGAATGTTAGTGGTCCATCATGTTCCATTTCAGGTAAGTATCATAGTAATTTGTCATTTTTTATGTGTTTATGGTATCCTTTGCATTTTATTTTCTTTTTAGCAGTAAACCCCTTGACCCAGTTAAAAACAGAGGACTGATCTTTGTCCTGACATGTCACAACATTTTAAAAATCATGAATGGGCTCTCTTCAGCCCATTATGCAGCTTATATCCTTGTTGGCATATGCACATTTTCATATTTTGTTTAAAATGACTGTCAAAAGTAAAGGGGTTAAATATTTTTGTTCTGAAACAAAATGAAAAAAATCCCACCTGGTTTTCATTGTCTAATATTTATTTATTTATCTATTAAGTGAGGTATGATTTTTACACAGCAGGTGCAGCAAGGAAAACACAGTGAAATCACTCAATAATGCAGTCAGCCTCACTTCATATAGGGAGAGGGAGCTGCAAAATGATATGCTCAAATCTGTTCGACCAGAGTTCAAAAGTTTAGGTCTTGGAGTCCAGGCTTTGTTCCCTGAAACACCACTGCTTTACTTTTTATTAAAGCAAAGGTTCCTCAGAAATGAGGTTTCTGGGCAGAATATATGCCAGAAGGTAGCAATCTACAGCTTGTTCTAAGGATCAGTTGAAGGCTTCTTCATCATGTAGAAACACACTGCAGTATGAGAACAGAGTTCAGAAGCGTGACATTTTTAGTGCAGGCTTTCTTCTTATGAGCATAACCTGAGATTATAACCTTGGAGGGTAGCACTGCACCTAGTAGTTCATGGAAGGCACCTTTATTGTATTCATTCTTTTGAAAGTATCACATATGACACAACCCTTGGACTGTGCGCAATTCTGTCTTTTTTTGTCTTCATGGAAACTTAATGTCCAGAGAGAATGAATGAGTCTCAGGAAGTTTACCTTTGTATGGAAATCTTCAGATTTGCAATGTCTGTTTTGTTGTTTTTTTTGTTTTTTTGTTTTTTTTTTTTTTTTCAGGAAAACACTCCATCTGCCCAAGTTATATAACAACTTTGCTTTAACACAAAATATTATTGCTTTTGCACTATGAACTGACCAGCTTTGCCTTCTTTAGACCTTTTGATATAATTTTTTTTTCCTTAATGTTGAAAACAGAGAATTAACATCTGCAAAGCAGAGATTAGAGTCATACATCATGTTGATGTATTTTTTTTTTGAGTGATGTATTGCTTCAAAAATCACTCCCTTGTGACACACTGCATGAAGATACTAACAAGTCTGCAGGCAGTAAACAACCTTGAAGGACTTCCACTGCTGTTCAGAAGTAATTGATGATAGTCTTCTACTCTCATCCTACACTTTCCACAGATATGCATTTTTGCTCTTGTGCTATGGAGACATGAAGTACTTGTTCTACAGAGAGAATAATCCAGAAGAATGTTTTCATTGACAAGTATTTAGCTAAGCCTTACATTCCTTATTGATCAAGACTAACACCTTCATCAAATAAACAGAGCAATAACACTTTTGCTGTAGTCGTTGAAACAGTCGTGTTCTGAACTATCTTGGGCAAATCATTTTGCTGTGATTATCTAGAACTGGAATCTAGCTTGATGTGCTGCTGTCTTATTCTAAACTTGGGAATTGGTTTGCTTCTTATATTTTAAATATTTTACCAATATAATATACTGATATTTATCTGAAGATAATTGTTTTTCTGAACATTAGAGCATATTTAATTCTTTGAAAATGAGTTGCCTGTCTTTTATTAGTGCTTTATACGTTTGCTGTATAATTAAAAGATTGCACAGCAGCAGTTTATGGTTTAGAAAAATATACTCTTTTTCATATTATGCTAAATGTGTAACAACAACAAACATATTCAGTGAAAATTTGCTGTGTAGATGCAAAAATATGTAGGTGTCATTTTAGAAAGCTAGTACTAAAAGAGACTGCACATAAATTGTTTGAAACAGATTTAATCACTCAATCCTATGGAACATAAGAGCCAAAGCTAGCAATGATACAAAGTATAGACAATATTTGTGTATCCTTTAAGAAAAATATAGTGAAATGCTGACTAAACTAAACAAAAATGTCCTAGGGCTAAACTCCAATATTTGTGGGTAAGTAAGTCACATTAGTTTCTATATATGAATTGGGCACTAAAGAGGGAGAAAAATGTTTAGCTTCACATTCCTGGGAGCAAAATTATTTGGACTGATTTGTGATTTTGCTGCTCTCCCAGAAGAATTAGCTTTTCTTATTGATTGATTGATTTTGTAAGAAAAACAGTTGTTTACTCATGTGCCATAAAAGCTGAAGTTTTAATCATATTTTGATAATATTCTGTAAAGTGGGAATGAACAAATGACAATCTCTGCTTTATATAATTCTGGACAGCTACTACCCTGTGCTGTTTCCCAGGTCCCATTCCCATCCAGCGGTGGCTTTGTTTTCCTTTTGGGAATGTTGTTATTGTACAAGCATCCAGGAGGCATGGCTGAATTTAATCCAGTTATTTAGGGTGAATTTAATCCAGTTAGTCTATATATTAACAATAATGAAGTCACAACAGTTTCAAAACTTAACACCCATTTGGGACAGTCAAAACTTAATGGATGAATTTCTTAACAGAATTGTTTCACCTCTTGGTAAACAGAGTAGCTAGATGAAAGCAAGCTTAAGTGATACCTAGAAAAATCTAACTGTGGTGCAGACATGCGGTGATACGTTACTCACAAAGTTATTAGGTACCTTCATCTCATTCCCTGCTGATGACTTTCACAAGCAGTGCTGTAAAACTCCTAGTGAAAAGATACTGTAAACACTAGAAGATTTTGTTGTGCAACAAAAGGAATTGTGGCATAAACTTATTATGTTCTTGTCTTCTTGCCTAGGCACCCATTCACAGCCACATCAGGAGAGAAAATATTGGATGAGAGTGCCTGATCTCACCCAGCACAACTGTTCCACGGTTCCTGTGTTCATATATCAAGAACTGATATTTCCTCAGTAAAGTAACCGAGAAGCTAATGACCAAATCTACATTCATGTTTCTTTTGGAGGTGGGGGTCAGAGAAGAATGTCGGTTTGGTTCTGCTTCTTAAAAATGCACAGTTCTCAACATTTTATGGTTACTTCACTATTATGTTTGAGATTTATATTCCCAGTGGTTGAGCCCTAAACCAGAAAGACAGGTATCTCTTGTGTTGTATTAAAATAGTGGTTATATAACTCTGACTTTTCCAGAGAATGGAAGCCTTGAAGTGTCATTAAATTTAAGAATAAGAGTGACATGTAATGCAGATCTGATAAAATACTTGTCATGATTTCTTTTCAAAGGACTAGTGCACAACAACTTTGAGGAGGTTTTTCATACTTACTGGATGTTGGGAATGGATTATGTCATCGACTTACTCAGCTATTGGCCAGGTCCAAAATGAGCAAGACCACGCTAACCACCATTGATTTGCTAATGACATTATTCAGATGAGTGAAAAGTGGAAAAATGGCATTTGAAAGGTAGTAATAGAGAGGGGTATTAGAGTGTGTGGTCACAAGGAGGACTGGAAAGGGGAAGAGCCTAGGATCACTAGCAGTACTTATTGAAACAAAAGGATTTCTGGATCATGGGGGAAGGCAGAGACATGGCTGTGTGCATTAAGTATTTGTTTTTATCCTGCAGAACTACTATACACAACATATGCTACAGCTCTAAGTAACATTTGTGTGAAAACAAAATTCCTGCAGAAGAACTGGATATTACATTTTTAGCTGTCAAATATCCCCTGTGTGCCAAACAAATTCCCTATATCAACAAATTCCCTGTATCCTCAAATTCATAAAAATTCCCAGAGGGTTTGTGAAAGATAGGAGGCAATGAACACCTAATTTGAGACTCAAGGCAGGAAACCAAATATCAAGGTCTAATACTTGATCAGCTGTCCTACTTTGGATCTGGGTCTAGAAGCTTAGGGGCTGAAACAGTAGCAAAATACAAGCTCTCTTCATAGAAATCCAGAAGAATATAAGGTTTGGAGCCAGGGAGAGATCTGTAGTGCATCTTCAGAAAATGAATCTTAGCTAGGAGTGGATTACACAATTATATCACCTTATTTGGTATGAACTTTTTATTTTATCTGTTTTCAGGAAAATGGGAAGAAGTTAACATTTTCTCTATAACAAAATTCTAGCAAGAATTTAGGACCCTGAAATCACAACTAATAATAAATTGCTAATATTGCTTATCTGTTGTGCTAGGCTTTCCAGGAAACTGTTTATTAAACAAATCAAATAGTAGTTGCAATTATAAGAAAGGAAGGTGTTTTTTCTCATCTCTTGATGCTGTCTTAGAAATTATGTTGGATAATACTGTTTATTTGGGGATTTGAGGGTGTCCCTCCCCAAAATGAGAAGGTGAGGGATCAACACTTGTTTCCTTCTAAACAACGCAGTGAGGCAGTGGTAAAGCAAATGGGGATGGATTTGTCTCCACCAGCCATCTGCCTATAACCAAGTGCTTTGAATGGTTTTCATATTTCATAATACCCACACAAATTCCAAAAGTCATATACTACAAGAACTTCTAAAAATATCTTAAGAAACAACTAGCTTCCACTGCTAGAACCTAGCTGCCTGTCCAGTTTATATGTACCTATCTCCCAAGTGAAAAACAAGTCTTTCCTCTGTTTAGAGAGGTATCACAGTTTGAACCCAGCTAGTGGTGAACACCACACAGCTGCTCACTTACCCTTCCCCCTTCTGCAGACTAGGGGAAAGAATTAAAGGCGTAAAGGGAAAAGAGGAAAAGAGACTAATGAGTTAAGAACAATTTAGTAATTAAAATACAATAAAATTGAAAGTACAAATGATAACAATAATGATGATAATAATAATGATAATAATAATGATGACAATAATAGTAATAATAATATAAAAAGACACAAAAGTATGAATGAGTGATACACAGTGCAGCTTCTCACCACTCGATGACCAAGGCTCAGCCCTTTCCTGGCTAGTGATCCCAGAGCAGGGAGAGTCCTGAAACCGCAAACCCGAAAAAGAAAAGCATCTGAGCATCTGAGAGACCAAGAGTCAAACAAGACAGAGAGAGAGAGAGAGTGCTTCCAGCCAGATTCTCATCTATATACTGGGCATGACATGCATGATATGGAATAGACTATTGGCCACTTTGGGTCTCAATCCTGAACCTAACGTTGAATCCTAAGCCAGTAACTGGGGCTGTGCTCCCTCCCAGCTTCTCCTGCACTTGCAGACACTGGCACAGCAGAGAAGTTGAAAAGTCCTTGACTGTTCTGGCAACAATTATAAATATCAGGATGTTAACAACCACCTTCTAGGCACAAATGCAAAACACAGCCTCTTACAAGCTACTACAAAGACAGTTACCTCCCTCCCTGATGAAACCAGGACAAGAGGAAGCACTGCACAGTACTTTGTGGATCTTTTTGAAAAGAGAAAGTGCAATGTAAGTGCAAAGAATCATTATCAAGGGAAAGTGGATTAGGTATGTAATACGATAGGCATGTATTTTTGGTGATGATCCAGACCATGTCAATTCACAGGAGTAAATCACTTCGTATACTTCACTAATTCAGAATGAATGGCAGCTAGAAATGTCTAACGAATATTTGGAACTGAAGGTCAAGTCATATATTATTGTAAAGGCATGTTCCCCAAGATTTGCAATGAAGTTCGATGTATGATTTTGATTCTGCTTTAATATACCTGTTTCTTTAATGACTACCTGCATTAATTTGCTTTATGAAAGGAAGAAATATACTCCAAGAGGCTTTGATGTGCTAATACTTAATCCTGCTAAACTGCCTTCAGCCTTTGTCTATATTAAATGTGTGACATTTTTGCTTAGTGGTGCCAAGAAATTCTTGGATGTAAAACTGGCAACCTCCAAGGGAGAGAAAGGTGAAAGAGTACTTATCAATGGATGATGCTATAAAAACCATACTTTTGTTGCCAGGTCTCTAATTAAATTACCTTTTATTGCCTTTTTTTAAATTTATTTCTCTTCTTTAAAGCTTTATCTTGCCTCATAAGGAAGATTTAAGGTCTAAATGTAGCTGTCCTTCGACTGTTCTGCAGCTAAACATTCCCTAGAATCACCAACATTTTAAAGTATGGAAAAATAAAATGGTGTTCAAATAGATACAGAGTTGTCATGAAATAAAATTAATGACACCACAGAGTAGGATTTTCAAAGTAACATTGCCTAGAAGATCAAATTGCCTCAAAAATCATATTTTGGGGCAGATAACAGGCTATTGAAGTATAAAGTATTATTTACATGCATGTGTCCAAATGGCACATAAGGCTAGCTCAAAATCTGCTTCTTAGTCTTCAGAGCATTCGTGCATATCAATACTTTATTCTTTTAAATTCCCTAGGTATTTATAATTCTCATGGAGTACATGTCCAGGTTGCTTGATGTGAGAAACAGTGTCTGACACAGCAGCTTGTTAGTGATCCACTCGTTACATGTCTTTCCCAACTGGATTTTCTGTGAAGCTCAATATGTTGTGTGTTTATACCACATTTTATATAACAATTAACAGAGGACATATTTGCCATTATCGTTTTCATTTAAAAATATGGGGTGGTATCAGTCATGCTTTTTATCAGCCACTAAACCATTACAGCAGTTTTCCATTTTCTCATTTTACGAAGGTTCTGCTCTCTATATACAACCTGCTGGGGCCTGCTGCATGAACGAACTAGAATTCATATTGGGTGAAAATATAGAGAACCAGCAATAGTCATAGACCTGAAGAGAGAGAAAGCAGTAAGAGAACATTTGCCGAAAAGTTAATAGAATCACAGAATGAGAGTCCCCGGTTGCAAGGGACCTCAAGGATCATCTGGGCCAACCTTTCTTGGCAAAAGCATGGTCTACACAAGATGGCCCAGCACCTCATCCAGCCACATCTTAAAAGTGTCCAGTGTTGGGGAATCTATCACTTCTCTGGGGAGATTATTCCGATGGCTGATTATTCTCACTGTGAAAAATTTTCCTCTTGTGCCCAGCTAGAATCTCTTCAGGAGTAACTTTTACCCATTGCCCCTTGTCTTTTCCATGTGACTCCTTGTAAAAAGGGAGTCTGGGTTTTTTAGCCACCTTTTAAATACTGGAACATGATGATAAGATCTCCTCTAAGCCTTCTTTTCTCAAGGCTGAACAAACCCAGTTCTCTCAGCCTTTCCTCATATGGCAGGCATCCCAGAGCTTTGATCATCTTTGTGGCCCTTCTCTGTACCCTCTTCAGTCTATCCACATCTTTTTTGTATAGTGGGGACTAAAACTGAACACAGTATTCCAGGTGTGGCCTGACAAGCACTGAGTAGATTGGGATAATGACTTCTTGATCTCTGCTGGTGATGCCCTTCTTGATGCAATCCAGCATCCTGTTGGCAGCAGCACACTGTTCACTCATTGAGCTTGTTGTCAACCAGGTCCCCCAGATACCTTTCCACAGAGCTGCTCCATACATCCCGCCTGTGCTGCACTCCTGGATTATGTTTTCCCAGGTGTAAGGCCCTACATTTGTCTTTGTTGAACTTCATAAGGTTCCTGTTAGCCCACTTTTCCAGCCTATCCAGGTCTTCCTGCAGGGTGGCTCTCCCTTCCAGAGTGTCCCCACTCAGTTTGGTATCGTTGGTCAACTTCATCAGGGTACACTTGATCCTACATCCAGATCACTTATGAAAATATTAAATGGCATTGGGCCCAATATTGATTCCTGGGGGACCCCAATTGTGACAGGTTGCCAGTTTGAAAAGGAGCTTTTTACCACCACCCTTGGTGTGCGGCCTGTCAGCCAGTTCCCCACCCATCACACAGACCACTTGTCTAGACTGTAGCACATCAGATTCTGTAGGAGGAGGACATCTTGATCTAGCACTCAGACACAGAACTTACCACAGCTGTATGCCTTGCCAACTGAGATGAGGGAGACATTTCCTATTAAAATATTAAAATATTTTAAACAGGACTGACGTGCAATAGCTGAAAATATCTGATGATGGTGGGTTTTTTAAGGCAAATGTTACCAACACTACTATGGGAAGATGGGTTTAAACATTGTATAATGTAATAAGGAAAACATTTTAAATTGTATTGAAGAATGGAGAAATATCTGAGAAGAAAGGGAGTCTCTTGAAATAAGCTTAGCATGTTTTCAGCTGGCTTGACTGAGAGGCTCATTTTGCTTCATTTAGCTCAGCAGCTCCCTACACACCACGAGGGCTCTACCATGATTGATGGTTTAATAATGTGAAGGTGGCACCTAGTGTAAGCTGTCCAATGAGGGACTTCAATATCTGTTTGAATCTGCTCTAATCACCAGCTGCCATGTGGGAGGATGGCAACAGGGGCAGTATTGTCAGCATTGTGTTGTGTCAAGACAAGAAGAAATTCAGAAATATACCAAATTCCTGGAAGGAAAATGACTGTGTACAAAAGCAATGATGGGTTACATTCTGGTGGCTCAGGCTGACCTGTCACAGGCCGACTGAAATGGTTTGTATTCAAGCATCAGAAGCAGAAACATGTAATATGCAAATATGCCCATTACAAGTTTCTTTTTTTTTTTTTTTCTCTGTTTTCTATAAACTAGTGACAGATTTAGAGTTTGGACTGAACACTGAATATATCTGGTTTCTACATTTTGTATTACTGTACTTTCTAGTGATCAAAAAGAGCGGTGTTCATGACTTATCACAGGTGTTGTACCAAGTTATTTACTAAGATATTCCCATGTTGCCTTAATTGCTAAGCTGTGCCAGCATTTGAGGGTCATTAAACAATAAGGCTGCTGAAGTAAAAGTCAATACAGGAAATACTAATGCCTTAATTTATTTCAAAAAAATATTACTTAGTTTAGACCATTAGAGTAATTGGTCACAGCAGTGCTTTGTGCAATGTGAGTAAGAGCTGTATGTGGACTAATTAAGACTTTTTTGAGATAGTCAGACTCCTTTTAGAGGATATTCTAGTAAAGGAGCAAAATGCCTCTGAAAATTAAAGCCATTTCATCTTTTGATAGAAAATGCACAGAGACTCAATGAGCATGACCCTTTACAACAAAATACTGTAATGCAGCAAAGAATAGACAAACACTGTGACACCTGGCTTATTAGCTTTAAAACATAAATTAATCTGTTGTAAAATTAGGAACATATTATGTTATGTATGAGGGATTGCAAAAACTAAGTTCCAAATACAAATCTAAAACCATTCAGGCTGATGTGTTCCTAGCCTCACTAAATCAGGGAAAATGAGTTTTATGAACAATCCACCAGATGGGAAAATGTTCAAATATCACAAAATGTTGTTCAGATTTATTTGAAAAGCAAGCTGTAACCATATGCATATGAGAGGAAGTAAAATGGATTTTCAGATATGCAGTGACTGCTGTCAAGCTTGCAGCTGTATGAATTTAATGTTATATTGCTGTTTCTACAGTAGACTTCCTTGATTTCACTTACCTATTTGCCAGCTAGTATGATTAATATTGATTCAGTTTTACAAGCAATTAAACTGGAAAACATAAACTTTCTGCTGGCTTTTCACCAGACAGTACTGCATACCTGAATTTTTGACAGGAGGGGTATCTGAGACGTATTAATATTGCAACATCCAGAATCTTTGTGCACAAACAGACCACACAGATATCATGGCATCTTTCCAATTTTGTCATTTCTAATTTAGAAATCTTCTCAGATTACAACAACTTAAATGTATTCTACTGCACTGACGTCAGTTTGTCTGCTGGAGTCAGAAGAGCGTATATAGCAGTTACAGTTGCTTGATAATGGGTGTAACTTTCTATTTTAACTTTCTAAATGTTTTATTTGTTGAATTAGAAATGAAATCTAAAATGAATCTGAAATAGAGATTAAAAGGATTTGAATGTGTGGTTCACTTCTATTGAAACCAATTATGTCAAAGTGGCTCCTTACATTTTTGTTTCATAGACATTTTTGTCTTTGTATCAAGTCATCAGATGTAATGCAATTTTAACTTGTAATCTTTTTAAATTTTTATATATAAATTTTCAGAGGCCACTTTTGATGGTGATGGTGAATAAACAGTCCTTTTCATAATGTATTTTTAAACGGTAGAAGTTCAAGCTATTTCAAAAAGTCAAGTGATTTAAAAATATGTCCCATTGGGACCAAAATTTCCAGCCACTAAGGAAAAGCTGGATATCAAAAAACATTTGTGCTCATGTAGGCAGTGCCATTTGAGTGCTCTCACAGTTTTGTCTCCTCTCTTTGAACAAGAGAGGAAAGTTTTTGTTAGGTCCAGTGAGTACAGAGTAAGAAATAATTCTCCTGAACTATTAGACTACTAGATTTTGTGTTTTACTAGATACTCAACAATTTGCTGCTCTTTTGGTGACAGCCGTTGCCAATGTTGTGCTTTTTTTCATTTTCAGTTAGCAGGAAGTTTATTATAATTCATAGAATTTTTCTACATCCTTGAGTGTCAGATCAAGGTTGTGTTGTTGCGCTATGCTGGACAGGGTTTTTTAAACTCCGGCAAGTTTAAAACTCCATCTCATGTTTCTTAGAAGCACAATTCCTTGTAGGGAGTGTCTTCTACATTGGATCTGCATTGGCTATGTGCTGATTTGTGGGTTTCATTGCTGACCTCATGCAGGATTTTGACTCCTTCAACAGCAGCCTCAGTTTTCAGGTAAGGATGTGTTGTAGCTGTCAGCAGCTCCTTTGTGTTATGTGTTATGCCAGGCAGACAGTAACTGAACATATTTCATATTGAGTTCTTATCCACCATCCATCAGCAGACGTGCAAGATATAGTGCAACAACTAAATTCCTCTTCCAGCTTACTAGTAGGGAAGAGGGTTTGATTAGTGATTTAAAACACATATAAAGAAAGAAGAAACATTTAAAAAGACCAAATACACCTGTATGGGTTATTTTCTTTCACTTCTTTCTCACTTCCTTGCTACTTTATTTTTTTTCTATTTATTTCTATTTTTATTTCTGTTTTTGTTTCTATTTCTTCTGTAATTCTCTTCAGATTTAAGTTCATTGGAAAGTGACTGCTGTTAAATACTGTGCAGTGTCTAACAGAAGGTGATATTTCAGTTGATTGGAATATTTTGGAACTGTAAAAATAATCTTCAAATACCACCAACCTAGATGGAAGACATTCTGGTGTCTTATCCATTGAGTTTTGAATGGAAATTTTCAAATGGTGACTGGATGTTGGCCTTATTATTTTTCATGATGAAAAAATCGTAATCAACCTCAGAACCAAAGGAGAAATAAAAAAAAAAAAGTGTCAGCTATATCATTGGTATCTCTATGATCCCCAAAAGAAATCAGGTAAATTTTCCTTTGACTTAAAAAGGTTCAGGTGTGAACCAGAGATTTTTAAATGAATGACTGTTACTATGTGCCAAGATAACAGCAAGCTCATTTCTTATGTTCAGTTGGAAGAACAAATTATTCAAATATAACCCTCCTGTGGTTGAGAAACCTTTTCTCAACTTTCTCTCCCCTGCTTAATTTTCTCACTTTCACACAGAAGGGATGCTGGGACAGGTTTTTCCCCTCTTCCAGTTAGGGAAATGAGGACTGTTCCTAGGCTGCTGTCTTCCCTCCGTAGACCAGTGATCCACACCAAGGTACAGAAACACACCCTTGAACTCTAAAATGAGAAGATCTATCTGTCTTTCTCCATCTGTTCTGGCAGCTTGCCAAACAGCTGTACAGCAAGAATTGACCAGTTCTACACATTTTCATTGATTCACAGCACTCTCTGTGCAGCCCTTCCTACAATTACCACTCTGTTGATGAGAATAGCCCCACTGGCCATTCGCTTTTAAGGAGAATTGACTCCATCGCACAAGAAAAACTCTGCTGTACCACTAGAAGAGGTCCAAGGTGATTAATTTCCTTGTAGGCTCGCAACTGGTTTTGGATGTATGCTACTGAGTTATCACAGAGTATCAGAGGTTCTTGGGAAAGCTTTGCTTTATTTGGTGTCAGTTTCTCGCTGACTGTTCATAACTAAGAGGTGTTGCTGCATGGCTCTGCTCAGACTCTGAGTTTATTCTTTTAAGAATAAACTTCTTAAAAGTACATCTCATTTTATAAGACATACACAAACCCTGGGTGCAATAAACTACACTTTGCATTTTCAGAGCAGCAATACCTGATATACTCTGTAATTTCTGATTCGTGTAATTTCATCTCAATGATTACCTTTTCTGAAATTCAAAACTCCTAAATAATATTTGTAAAATTAGTTAATTTAGAATTAACTTCAAATTAGAATACGTTTATTACAGAGAAAAAGTTAAAGGGTCTACCTCTAACTTTCAAAATCTAAGAGCAAAAGTGCCTTTCAGTCTCCACAGTTTTTATATTTTTTCTTTAAGACGTATTTTAAAGATCTTGGGAATACCATCTCTATTCTCTTAAATAAATAAATGAATAAAGATATTTTTACCTCAGAAGGCAGAAATAAGAATTCATCTCTGCCTGTGGAGTTCATTGAGTCTTTCAATTATGTGGCATGTGCATCAATTTAGCCTACAAACCAAACCACACTTTTAGTGTACACCCATGGACACAATTGCAGAGGGATGACAGTGAATGAATTCTCTCAAACTGTGAAGATCAGCAGGGGGAGGGAGGGTTTGTTTATTATTAGAGTGGACAGGAAGAATTTAAATGGATCTCTGATATGTTTTCTCCCCTCTATATTTAAGCCAGATTTCTATACTGACTGTTACCTACTTGGCTTCTAGAGTCCCTATGAGATTTTCTTTAGCATTAGGGAGCCCACAAATAGTAAAATCGTTGTAAAATATGAGCCTCTGACTGTGGCATCAGTGTCTCTTATGCAGTTTTTTCCGTTTGACTCTACTTCATGTTAGGCACTTGAGGCACAGCACAGAAAGCCAATATGGTACAGCATATGTGAAACAGAAGAAGGGATAAGTGTGAGAACCCAGCAGTACAAATTATATTTTGACTGCTTTTTCTGTCACCATTAAATAAAGAAGAGGGATGTACCATCATTGCCCAGGTAGAAATGAATACAGCCGGTGACATGGGTTTATTGCTGTTGAAGTATACATGAAACCTTGATGGGATTTTTGGAAGGACACAGGCATATGATGCTCTGGTCATACTGCCAGAGGCCAGATATATTGAGGCACTTTTTTTTCCCCCTTTTTTCTGTAAAGTCAGTCCTCCTGAGATTACTTTTCCATCTGGTCATACGTCTGCCTCATTCCCTGGCTCTGCACTAAGTCTGCTGTTGGCAATTCTAACATGACAAAAACCCTCTTAAGTCATCAAAGCCCCAAACTTGCCTTCTGCTACACATATAAAAGCAGAGATTAGTGGCAGCGTCAGCTTCTGTTTTCCAAAGAGGAAAGTAGGTTGACAACAAAGCTCATTCATGCCTGCCTTTAAAGGTTTGGATATTCTTTGCCTTATTAAGTAATCACCATTTCAAGCCTCTGAAATCCCAAGCTGAAAGACCGGTTAGATAATACCCTGACTGTGCTGTTTGCTCTAATACAGGTTTATGACTATGTTGGTTTAAGGAACGAATCTCTCATATCAGATGCAGAAGTATTAATTTCATTTTTCCTATGAAATACAATGTTTCATTCACTGGCAAAATTCCTAGACCTTTGATATGATGGGAATAAATTATAAACATTTACATGGCACTTTTGTGAATTCTTAATTAAGAAATGGTAACTGTCATCTGAAAAGAAACATTTTACGCAGTGAGGAAAAGTATAAATCATTAGCCCCTACAAATTGCAACATTTAGCAGGAATGATAGATTTGTGTTTACTTTTAATTTTTTTCCATTATGTTAAAAAACCCTTTAGCTTTTGAGCATTTATTAGGAGCAAAAAGTGAATAAATTCTGCTTGCTCTAGAGGTGTACCTTACATTTTGACAATTTTAGTGCAGCATATTTA
Organism: Pterocles orientalis; assembly: GCA_011057875.1. Lineage (NCBI taxonomy): Eukaryota > Metazoa > Chordata > Aves > Pterocliformes > Pteroclidae > Pterocles > Pterocles orientalis. The sequence continues at coordinate 205,127 of WKFP01015246.1, read as the reverse complement.
AGCTTGTTGAACAAAAAACAAAAACAAAACACCCCCTCAAAAAAAAAGAAGTCATACTACACAGATAATTAATTTACCAAACTCTTCTTGTAGTTCTCATGGGTGTTATTCCTGATGTTTCAGAGGGAGAAGAAAAATGTTTCACCCAACTTTGCTAGTACTACAGAGCAATATTTAATTCTCTTAAATTTTCTGTTATATTTACCGCCGTCAAAAATGCTGCTTAGTTGCAGTTTAATGAAAGCATTTGGTCTTAAGTATGGGAGAAAAAAACCAAAACTTACTAGGCAGTTGTAATTTTAATGCATCTTAGCTGGTGCACAGCTTGACAGAAATTTTGGAAATAGACGTATGTGCATTCATGTGCACATATCCACATAAAGGAGATAGAAGAGAATATGAAAATAAAGAAGAATAGATGTTGTTCACTATCAGGATACTGCTAACAAGATGAAACTACCTGGTCACTATATGCTGAAAAACAGGAAAAGTATAGCTATTACCTTTTGAAGGGCCTTGTCACTGTCACCTAGTGTCCCCTTTTCATGGTTAGGCCAAGCTGCCACATGACTGAATCTGAGAGCTCAAGTGCATCAAGCAAAATCCAGGCTGAGAGCTACCATGCTGGTGCATGAACACGAGATGTCTACAATGTGTTTAGGTGTGAGAAAAACATGCGTAAGTGGAAAGTTGTTACACAGTGTACCAAGCTGGAATATGTACCACATTACCAGTTGTTGCCATTTCATTGTGCAGCCACTGCATGTCACTGCTGGGAGAGAGTCACAAAGGAAGACATGAATCAGGTTACAAAATTTCTTGATCTCCAAGGCAAGAGCCAAACATCGAATCAATATCCCTCAGCAAAGACATGAGCGTCAAGACTTAGATTACTTTGGGAGAGTCTTCTGAGGCCCCTCCCAACGTAGCTCCAGGCTCTCCATCTCTGCCCTAGCCATAAAGCTTGGCTGAGCCATGGGCCAGGGACGTTGTCTCCAGAGATTAAATATTCCTTGGAGTAGAACTTGCATATCAGTCTTGACTGGCTTGGAAACATGGTTTCCAGACCCCCTATGAAGACAGCTCTGAAAATTTTATCTCTCTCAGCCTTAACTCTAACAGTGGTGTACTCACAGGCCAGCTACCCCAGCCCTTCGGCACTAAAAATCCTCAGTGAAAAGAATTTTTATACCTGTTGATTTCCCTTGACAATGTCTCCAGCTCTATTCCATCTTTTGCTCTGGGCTTTCTTTGTCTCCCAAATATAATCCCAGTCAAATCCATGGACAGAGTACTATTTAGGTGTTAAATTTTTAAAAACAGATAAAATGGCCACTACCCCATAGAGAACTCTGTTATTGTCCCCTTTCCATCCTCATCCTAAATTAAGTACACTTTTTTTCTGCAAGACTGAGATGATTCCGTGAAAAACCCACAGCAGCTACTCTGCAGGCTGCAATACACCACAAGTCTACAGTTTGTTTGTTTGAAAAAAAAATCATATACAGAAACTTATTACTTCTGTGAGTTTAAAGTTGTTGCACTGCACCCAATTGCTAATGTAGGTCAGTGAAGGTCACTATTCAGATGGAACAAAAAGAAAGATATTTCTGTAAATGGTAAGGATGAAGCCCACTGTTCCTAAGGTATAAGCAAGCTTTGTTGTTGATATTTCAGAATACAAACACGCTGAACTGTTGCTTAGTAGAAAAAAGCGTGTGGTATGTGGGGTAAATCCATGCTGGACTTGCTGTTAGCTTTGCACTGCAATGTTTCAGCTTGTGTTGGAGTCAGTCATGGGGCGGGGGGATTGTACAACGCCACATCCACTGCCAGAGCTCTTCTCACTTGGGAAACATAAAGCCTACTCCCTTCCCATCCTACCTATCCTTTGAATCCATATAACAAAGATACATACCTTCTCAGAGCTGGTACACTTGCACAAACACGTGACCAATGACTCACTCTTTAGACAACTTCTCATTGTTGTGTCCTTTTCTTCCCCTCCTCAAATAATTTGTTTTCAAAATATAAAAATTCTGGGGTTTTTGTTTTGATTTTTAGGTAAAGGGGACAAGAATTAACACTATTTAGTAACTATGTAGATATGACTTTGCAAATGTAGGCAAGCTAAGTAATCACATCACTGAAAATACTGCAACAGTATAGCAGAACACATCAGGGTGGTATGTATGAATTTAGTAACTTGTGCAATAAGTTCCAGGAACATTTGTCTTTCTGGTACTTAAAAGCATGTCAAATGTTTGAAAGGAGAGTGAGGAACTAGATGAAATGTTTTCCTTTTGGAAATGTTGGCTTACGTGTGCCAAACTTTCAGAGGCATTAGTTTTAGTTTGTTTTAGGTCACAGAGCTCACCTGTGGCTGCCTCTTCTGCAAACAGAAGTGGGACAGGACTGAGAAGTGCAAATAAATGCCACAGGCTACCTTATGTTGGAGACCCTGAGCACAACTTGCTCTCACAAATGATGAGTTAGGTCTCACAGCTTATAAATCATTGTTCTTTTTGCATGCACCACAAGTCCAATGAATCAGACATTTTATGTGACACTGTAGGTAAGAACTGTCCCAGTTTTAATGAGTTGCCCATGTCTACTGGGGTTCTGTCAAGCTGTGAACTAGGTCATGGATGCAGTGGGACCACCACTCTGCAAGGTAACACTGGTCAGAAACCAGGATATGTGGTAAACAGTGGAAAATAGGCAAACCCTTTAGAAACCTAAAAATACACATGCACAAAGAATCTGCAACAGTAATTCGGATATCGAGATGTGTGGAAACAGCTGGGCTAAGCCATCTGCTGATTCTTTTACATCTTAAAATCTTGTGACTCATTTCTCGAACATATTCAATTATTCTTCACTGATGTAAACTCCATTTTTAAAAGTGATTAATCACTGAGAAACAGTCATACTGACTTTGAAATAAACTTAGAAAATAATTTAGCTACTCAAAATAATTTATTATTCTTGAAAAATTTACAAAACTTATTTAATGATTTAACATCAGATATTCACTCTTGTTTTTCCTTATGCCTTATTGTTTTTCTTGATGCCTTAATGCTTGTGAGTTTTAGTGTACATTGTCATTTTGTTCTTATTTTTAAAAGTCAATAGCATATTTATTAAAAATGAAAATCTAAACATGCTGAATATTAAGAGGTCTAGCTTTTGAATAAATAAAAAAGATTACTAGAAAGATTTACTAATTTTTTTCTGAACTAAATTATCCTCTCTGCTTTCCAAGAAATAAAGTTTATGTAAAACCTTTTCTATTGCTGTTACGACATATCACACTGGAACAGGCTGCCCAGAGAAGTTGTGGATGCCCCATCCCTGGTGGTGTTCAAGGCCAGGCTGGATGAGGCTTTGAGCAACCTGGGCTAGTGGAGGGTGTCCCTGCCCATGGCAGGGGGGTTGGAACTAGACGATCTCTAAGGTCCCTTCCAACCCAAACCATTCTATGATTCTGTGATCTTACTATAACATTAAAGCTATCACCCAGGCTGGTATGGAAGAATCAGCAAAAAATATCAGTCTTAGTGTTAGATGATCCTATTTATTGTGAAACTTGTTGTTAGTGACATATGTAAAGATTATCTTCAACCTGTGATATTTAGAATTTCTAGTACTTTACCAAATTATATGAAAACATATTTTTCATTTTTCTATTTTATTCATTTTGTACTTCATAAAAGGACCAAATTTTCTTTTCCTTTAGAACCCTGCAAAATTTTGACATTGACCTCAAGGAGGCCTGATTTTCCATGTGCATGGAAAAATCTTATCTAGTTGAAGAGAAGTAAACATGAGTGAAGCCATATAGATTACTTCTAAAGTTGATGGAATCAAAAAGTTAATAAGATCTTTGTTATAAATGTTTAGATCATGCTATCAATAAAATGTTCTAATTAATTCCTACTCAAAAGCTGTCAGCACTCTTTCTACAAACCTCTTAGATTCCTTATTTTTTTTAGACCAGAATAATTAAAATGCTGAAGTTCATCATCAATCTATTTGGTGTATGATTTTAATTATAATTGAATTACTTAGCACTCATTCTTCCGTATTTCTTTCCAGAAGACAATTTGCCATCTAGAAATGTGAAATCTCAGATGACGTCATACTACAAGTGTCTTCAGAGGTGTCTGGTAAAACGTGACATATTTTAGAGTTTGTAATTGTCCAAGGCTCATAACTTTGTATCCCTGCAGCAGTCATTAGGAATGGGAAGGCTTGTTTCATTGATCGTGCTGTGAGAAGTCTGTATAGGTTCAGAAGGAGTAGAAAGGTTAGTGGAATATCAGTTAAATGCTTCAGTGGTCTGTGACAAATCTCCAGTCATGCTCTTATCACAGCTGATGAATTTAATTTTTCAAAAGTGTTAAAACTGAGTATATCCTTGTACTTGCCAGGCTGTAGAAGAAGTTGAAAATACAAAAAATGGTAATTTAGATAATAGCAATCTCCTTGCTTTTATATGGAAATTAGCATCATGTAAAATCAGTCAGTGAAGAATTCTCAGATTGACCGACCAAAAAGTTTATGGTCAAGATATTCTGTGATTTTAGCAGATGAAACTCTGACATTAAACATTTCTGTGTATGTATAGTCTGGGCTGCAGTAGCCAAGTCAGATACTGTAAGTTCGTCTCATAAAAAGAGAAATTAACATATGGAAATAAAGCACTGGCTGTGGAACCATGGACAGGAATGCCTGGTCATTTTTATTTCAAATATTGGCACGATATTTTTAAATCATCTTTTCCCCATACATTAGCATTTTTATTTTAAATGGATTTCAGGAAACAGCTCTTCATTTGCTAGTATTGTTGTTACTCATTTTACCTCTGTGCAGCCATTCTGCTTTACAACATCTGGTTCCAATGAGAAAAACTTTTAGAATGCTTCTTTTGGTTTCATCAGAAATTACAACATGAAAATGAACCTGTAAGTGGTCAAAAGTAACTAGATTAAAAAATATGAATTTTATATTTGGAAAAAAGCATTTCTGTAGCATTCCTTACTTTATGTGAGGAAGTATAGCCAGTCATATGTTCCTATAAGTAAAACCAAAAACCAGCAAAGGCCAAATTTATTGTATTTTATTTTAACTGATATGAAAGCCATATTATAGACTATAGCTGCTGACTGCCTGAAGTAATTGTCTGTTCTACTGCCTTCAGGCAGATTTGGGACAAGCCATATCTCCAAACTGAAAACTGGGCATGAAATAGGCTTTCTGATTTGCTAACATATAACATATCTTAGGTTTCAGGTTGTAGGCAAACAAAATGCATCAAACATTTACATTGTTTGTCTTTTAAAGATGAAATAGTTTGATGAAATAGGAAATAGTTGAGTTCCTGCATTTTAATTAAAAGATACATCAGCACAGTGACTCACTTACTAAACAAACAAAAAATATTAATTCTATTATATTTCACTGAGTAGTTTTCGGGTTTGAAGTTCGTTTTTGTTTGACTGAAGTATCGAAATTAACTAATTCATAAAATCAGTAGTTGTTTGAAAATAACATACATGGTAAGTTTGCTTGCATTTATTAAATATTTTCACCCAGATCTAGTTCTGTCTGTCTGTAACTTTCTTTCCTGAGGGTCTGAATTTTCAAAGCCCTTAAATATCTAACTGGAATGTGTTTTAAAGAGCATTTGCATTTAGTAGTGAGGAGAGTTTAAGCAAAATGTAAATCACAAAAGTATTTCACTATTCCCATTGCACTCTGAAAGAAAAACAACAGAACATTGTAAGCTTTGTGAAGTGTTTTGTGCTTGTTTAAATACTAGTGGTAAGTAGGTGTTTACAGAAGAATTCTATCAGTTTTAATGTCATCTCAAAGCGTTCATTAAAAAGACAGAAAAATCTATAGACCTTTTTTATGATTGCTCTAAACCAATTAAAGAATATTTATCTTTAACAGCCTACCAACAAAATCCAAGTTTACAGCTATGCGATATATTTGAACACACCTCTGAAATCAATGTGAACAAACATGAAGGGAGGTTTGGAGCTGATACTTAATGTCAGCAAGCTCCATTAATAACAAAGAAATTATGACAAAATTATAGAAACTCTGATCTCCCTGGCCTGTTCGAAGATACACACAAAAAAGTGAATGAATTTATAATTATTCAAATTCATGCAAGTTTTCAGGAAGCTGAGTTTGATCAATAAAAATATTTAGTAAGAATTTTAATATAGAGGGAAGGTGAAATATGTAATTTGAACTGATTTTCTCTTCACAAATACTGTCTCGTATATAATCAGATCACGCTTTGAAAAGGAAAATAAGTTATTTCTTTTAAAATGAAACAAGCTCCCCAAATATTTTTTTCATTATTCTTGAGTAACAGACAAAATACTTCTATGTATCACAGAAGTAGTGTAGGCTTACAAATTTGCTATCATTTGATTCTTAAATTTCTGCTTAGAATTCTGCAATACCATCAAGCACTGGATCATCAAGAGGTAAAAATATTGAATTCTGTAGCCTTATTTTCCTAAACTGTGCAGACAACTTTTTGCATACTCAAACAAGTGAAAACTTGTCTGTTCTTCTTTGTGGCAGGAAAGTAACTTGGGCTATAAAAAGGATTGGTAACATTCTGTTTTTATGCCTTTCCTGTAAATCCCATAGGTTTCCCTGCAAGTATCTAGCAAGGCAGAGATGTGATCAAAATTATCTTTGTCTGCTGAGAGCAATTAATGTAAATTTCATAGATAATTAATGTCTGTATTCATATGATTTATTTTTTAAATTATGACACTAAAGCTGGAAAGAAGATTTTTAAAAAGCCATGGAAACGTAGCTTAAAAGTACAACACAATTTTCTATAGCAGGGGATAAGAAATAATTTTTCTGTTCAATAGTATCAAGTTGTTAAAGGTGCAGTTTTGCTTTTTTTAAATTGAGTCCGAGGCATGGCTGTTCAGTCATGTCATCTTCATACATAAAAACAAATTGGAGTTGCCACCACCCTCTCCCTCTTTCCACATTTCTAAGATTACAGAATAATAATAATATAAACTCTGAATGGTGAAAATCCTTTTTTTTGTGTAGAAAATAAACAGCTTTTGCAACACTTACAACCCCATCAGTAATATCTTAAAAGATATTTACGTTGCCCAATGAAGCAGACTGTCATGCAAAGGGATTTCTTTAAGTTTCTGTATCAGTTAAGTATATTGAATATCCTACCTGATATCTAACTTGCATCAGTAGTTATCTAAATATCTTTGAATATCTGTCCCAATTCCTTTACAGACCTGTATTCTCAGCATGGAATTTAAATGAAACTTAATGCATTTCTCTGGTGGTGGTTGATCTCACACAAGTGATTTTAATTTAAACGAATAAAATAGAAAATATTTTAATTAGTAATAAAACAACAGTTATCACCTCTCTGAATTTCAAAGTTCAGACATCAGCACAGTGTATGCTTAAACTGAGTTGGCTTTAACAAAGTTCCTGCTCTGTTAAAGCTTTTGTGCACATACGTGAGTGGCACTTATTCTATTAGGGGATAGATTGTTATCCACTGCAGATAATGCAGCCATTTTCAGCAAGTACTTTTCTGGCTCAAGCTTTTGACATATATAACATGTATGTCATGCAAAGGTGCTTAGGGCTCTGGACTACAGGTGGGGGGGTTGCAAAGTTATCTTAGAAAAAAAAAGTGTAGAATAATTCTCTGTCTTAAAGGGAATATTGGTACTGTTAGCTTGTATTTACCACTAAATCAGCTTCTGTAATGCTTGTTCAAATGACTCAGTGTATCATTTGGACAGAGCTCCCAGTAGTATGCTAAATATACCCAGCTCTTCAATAGGACTTCTGAAATTTACTGTTCATCCAGCCAGTGCTGTAACAAATTGTCAGCAGTAAGAACAGCTTCTGTTGCTAGAAGGTTAGCTAGTCTTCTGCTTCAGACTCTGTGATACAGATGATATTGGCGAAGTGTATTAAGGTCAAATGCCTTTCTTAAAACCGTATTTGAATATGTTTACAATGATACAGATCTTTAAGGTATAGCTCTACATCTGTGCACTTAAAGCTAGGCAGCATGCTAGCAAGACAGGAACTGAAGTGACAAGATAAGTGCTACAGCATGAAAGAGCTATTTAAACAAGAACGGAAAGTCTTTTCTGTTCACTGTGTTTAGTATAAATCTGGTGTGACATTCATATCTGTGCTTTGAACGAGTTTGACTAAATCTCTTAACATTAAAGTGTGAGTGTTTTTTTTTTTTAATTCATGAAGAGAGTACTATAGTTGTTAATCACCCTTTCCTTTTTTTTACTGGAGGCAGATTAATTTGTAACTAAGACCACTATGGCATATTTCTGTAGCTGGCACAGCAGAAGTCTCATAAAGGTCTGGTACAATACGGGAAGGCAGAAATACCCAAGTCAGTGGCTGGTGGTGTTTTCTTTTTCTTCCATATAATGTCTCTCTTATCCAAGAAATGCTTACTGACCACTCTTCGCTACATCTCTGTTATCTTTTGTTAAATTTCGTGTCTGTGTCTGACAATAAGGTAAACTAAGTTCTTTGTATTTTTTTTTCTGAAGAAAACTTCAGAATTTGATCCATCCTTCCTGATCCAACATTGACTAAAATCAAAGTAAAAGCTCCTCCTGTTTTAATAAGAAACAAATAAAACCCATACTGTTCAAAAGTCGTGTTTCATTGAAAAAAAGACATAAGAATTTGAGTGTACTACATCATTTGGGGGATTTTGTTACTGTCAAAATTTTGAATTTATTACAATTCTTTCAAAGTAATGTTAGCATGCATTGTACATCCAACAAAAGAAATATTGAACAGTATGTTTTCAACCCCTACATCATGAGCAAGTACCTCAAAACAGCTTGCTTCTGTCAGAGACTGTGAGAGTCAAGTTCTCATTTGTGAAGTATTGTATACAAGTATACCACAGAGGAATTAAACACTGGAACATCTGTGGGAAAGCTATGAGTTACTGGAAAATGTCTTTCTAAGCACACATGAGAGAATAAAAACCCTGTTCCTCTCTTCTTCATGTGGAATAACTGTGTGAGTTGGTTGGACACTAAACACGCATGCATGTGCTGACAATACAATGCAGTTATTCTGTGAGAGGCAAATTCAGCCCTCTCGGAGGGCCTGACTGTAGCTGATTCTTTGTACAAACTTTTAGTGGTTTACAGGTGTAAGTAAGCACACAATTGCGCACAAACAATTATCTGCTACTTCCAGTACACTGTTGATACCAGTGATGCTGGAGGAAAAAACTCCTTATTTGGAAGGATAAATTCTGGTGTATCTGTTTTGTTCTTTATTACCATTGAAAGAGGTGGGTCTGCCCACATTCCAAGCTGACTGATGAGGTACGTGGTTGTGACTAATGAAGAAGCTGCTGGGTGCTGCTGGGTTGCCACCAGCCCTGTACAATCACCTTGTAGGGTGACTGGACTCCTGTGAGTTGATCTGGTCTACATTAACTGAGAAGTCATTGCAAAATTCAGCTGATATAATAAAGTTGTAAGAAAACTTCCAGAGGTCCAAATACAAACTGTCATTACTATTTTGAGTGTATGTGACATTTCATATGTTAAAATATTTGTAAGTCCCATAGAAGTAGAAAGCATTAAGGTTAGACTGACATATGTGGAGAAACTTCGATTCTTATACCTATGCATGGGTCATTTGGCAGCAGGACTGCGGCCTTTGCAAAGTGTGAAAAGGTGCACTGAAGAGTTATGTACTTTTATTATAACATGACCAGCTCAAATAGAATTGCAGCCAGAATTTGGTACTAAGTGCATTCTGTACCCCATTCTCGAACATGCTGCTATTGATAACTGTACTGATTCTTCAGGTAATGATGATTTAACTATTGGTCTTTGACATTTGCTTTTATTGTAACTATATGAAAATCATAAGGTCTTCATTTCTTGTATAGCAGTACAGAACAGACAGAAGACACCACAATTTCTGACATGTGATTTGAATTTGTAAGGAATGCATTAATTGGAAAACCACAACGTCCTTATTTTCTTCTCTGAACCTTGCAGTATCGCAGCCATCATACATTTTTTGTGAGGTTTTCCTGTCTTTTAAGTTCTTCGCAGGTTCAGATTCTGTAAAGCATCCCATCATCCTTTTACTATCTTCAGGAAGGTTAGTATCATATTTGGAAGTCTCCTTTTCAAGTAGCAATTTGTCCCTGCCTTCTCTGTGTTATAAAAGCTGACATTATCAGTGCCTAAGGTTGTATGATTGCAGGCAGCGGCTGTTTTATACTGAAGTTTGAAAGCAAAGATGCCTTTAGATCTTATATTGCCTCATATGTGACCAGGGATAAAGTATTTTCGAGCAGGGATTTGCATTAATAAAAATTAAAGCTTTAGGATTTCACTTCAAAGGGAAATGTCAATGAAAGCATATCCTCTCTTAGTTGCATTGGTAGCAGAATATTAGCATCACTAATGTAAAAGTTTATATAGCTAGAGGCTGTGGTCTCTTTCTCTCAGTAGATAAAAAATAATTCTTGGACCACATCAGCACTTAAAATACAAAGATAAGAAATGGAGAATGTCTTTTTTTTTTTCAGGAGCAGTAAGCACACAGAGTACACTCATTTTAAAATTGGAATATCTATTATTAAAAAGGTTAATTTTTAATGTATGAATTCTAGACAGGCATTGACATAGAAATAAATATATTAGTCATTATGTGCTAGCATTTGCAAGCTTTACTGGTGCCAAGTATTACTTTATGCTACAAATACAGTCATTCATTTCAGCAAAACAACTCTACAGTCTAAGTTGGTGCTTGAGGGACAGAAAAATCTCTGTGAATTATAACTTATCAAATACAATTACACAGTAAAATGGATTATTTCATTGATACTAGTCCATAGGAACATCCAATTTGCAAATAGTGAAGAGATTTTTGTATGCAGAAAGTCCTGTTTAGTTGAAAGTAGAAAAAACTGATTGTCAGTTTTTTGGAACAAAGCACAGGGAGAAGATGTGTATATTTGGCTTTTACTGTCCCAAATAATTAAGGGTTTTAAATTCTTTTATTGTAAGTAATAGAAACAAATACAAATATCATTCACATACTCAATGGGTAGTTCAGTAACATGTAATTCTCAGCCAGGCATTGCTCAAACATTTAAAGCATTCATCAGTCTTCCCAAATCTGGAAAAGTATTATTAAAAGGCCTGATGTTTTAAGAATATCACCTGGAGGTCTTGTATGAGAGCTGGAGCACTTCAGCTTTACTCTTACCTTAACCAGGAATGCCAGCAATTTAGCCTTGAATACAATCTCAGATTCTCAGCTATTAACTTTTGACAAGTTTTAGTACTCAATGAACATGCCAGCTGCACTTGTATGCTTGTGAGTGAGGTTAATATCATCAGCACAATAGGAGGATATTGTTTAATTTTTCCTTTGGTTTTGCTGAAGTTGAGAAAAAATACAGGATCTAGGAATCCAAAAGGTAACTTTTTCTAAAATAGCATAAAACTGTTTCTCAGTCTCTCTAGATTCCTCACATATCTAGTTTCATCATCAGTCTGCATCAAGCAGGCAGAATAAAGATCTTAATTTCTCTTGAGCTCCCATAAATTTTCTAAAAAGATTTCCTGAATCTGGGAGCCATTAACAGTTGACCAGCCTCCCTAGAAAGAAAGAGTAGCATTTTTACAACAGACCTCCTGAAAACGGGACTCTTGAGAGACTACTGAAGCTACTTTTCATGATAAATGCAGATCTTTTTGTGTGTGATTCCTGCAGTTTAATGAAAAGTATGTTTGGAGTAAATAAGCAATAATTGTAAAAAAGGCAAGCAGTCATATACCTCTTCAGTAGGTTGTGATAGAGCTTCTGGTGTGCTTTTTCAGTATGGGCTGGATTCTGTGCTTAGGTAGATATTTCATTGTTATTATTATTGCATGAAGAATATATTTTATTAAATTATATGGAAACTACAAGTTTCCATCTGACCTGTAGAAAGCACCATTTTCCAAAAGACTGTACATGAGGCTTTCTAGCCTTCTAAGCAGTTTTAAAGAATCCCTCCTACAGTTATATTTAAATGACCAGAAGATGCTGTTGCCTGATTGCATGGCTTTCTTTTACAAGATCTAATGTCAAGGTCCAAAAAAAGAATAGAGAAACCTAAAGAGGATTTTTAGAAGGATACAGTTGCTTTTGTCCAAATTTTGGACTAAAAGACCTTACCTGACAACCTGAAGGATTTACATTTTGTTTTGTTTTGATCACCAAAGTTTACCAGGCTTCTGTGGTCTTTTAGACTCCTGTTATCTTTAAGAATTTTTCTTGTATTGGGTAGCCAAAGTATTACATCATGCCTAAAGTATATCAGTGTTTAAATATTCCTGTAAACAAGTGCAGAAAGATGACAATGATACATCTGTGATTGCCTTTAAACTCTCCTATGTAGTGATTTAGTCACTCACTCAGCTACTAAGAAAATCTGACTCAGTTCCCTTTCTCCCCTGAGAGGATTTGGTCTGGTAATTACAGGATATGTACAATATATGAACTGGAGTGAGGAGAATGATTGACACACAAGACTTAAGACTTCTAGGAAAGTTTCCTAACCAGCATGAGAGAGATTCAGTGAGTGGCCTTTTAGCGCTAGATTTTATTGATTTATTTCTCTGACTTATAAATAACACCTATTTTATTATGAAAAAAATCTCTTTCTGTTTTCATTTGAGAGAATGTGTGTGGGGGATTTGAATCTTCTGCATGTATATCATTCAATGCTGTCTTGAAGTGTGATAACTAGGTGTAACAGCTCAAGGTATAACTATGGTGTCATAACAACTGCTTCTCCGTAAACCCCCTTTTCTTAGTGAGGTTCAGCTGTAAGCCCTCATCAATGGAGACTGAAGCTTAGACCTTCTGTTTTCCTCTCTCTTAATGGTATCAAGTTGAAGGAATAAATTCAGACACTGGAGAGTCTGAATGTGCTGGTTCCACAAGTACAATACAGTAAATGTCATGTATTCAGTTGTGGATGTGGAATGAGTTTATTGATCTGACAGCCTACATCCACTTAATTCAAAATTTAGGGGGTGATGCTTTTTAGAGTTACACACAGAGACGTTATGGGGCTAAATGTTTGAACCACTGTACTGTTGTTACTGATGGAGAAATTGTGACTGGGAAAAATCTGAGCTGCAATTTTCTCAATTACATATGCAGGAGTAATTAATGTATTTCAGGCCAATACATAAAGTCTGAAGTAGAGCTCATTAAAAAAAAAAAAGTCAGTGCAGGCTTTATTTTTTCTACCCCATTAAAGAAAAATGTGATTTATCAAAACTGAACTTTCTAGTTCCACTTAGACTTTCTTCAGACTCCCTTTTCCATTGCCTTAAATGCTTTTGATGCTCTAAATTAATGTTGTTTGTCAAGCACTTTTCTGTCTCAAATTTTTCACAAATTCTGTTCCACAAGCCTTTTCATTTTCTTTGTGATTCAGAAAGAAATATAATTTAAAAACTAGGAATTCTTTCAAAATTTGACATCCCGTTCACCTTTGCTTTCAAGGTATATATCACTTAAAGTAATGCACCGAAGAAGTAGCATATATTGTCAAAATCTCACTGAACAGCATTATCATTCAGAACATTTTATGTCTGTCTTTTGACATCATTCATAATGTCTACAAATGTATCAATTGTGTCTTAATTATGCATCAAATAGTTTGGATGCCAATTTTCACATTACAGGTAAATTGCAAATATCTTTGACAATTCAGTGCATGTGAATGGGTACATAATAATGTTTCAGTTCCTGAGCTACATGGCATTATTTTTAACTAACGAGTAATAATAGAATGCTAATATGAATTAATGACATTTTTAAATTACTGATATTTTCATGAATACTAGCAGCTGTTGAAATATTCCTGACTACAAATATCACTTATCAGGAGAAGCATATTGAAGCCAAGTGGCTTGTATGCAAGCACATTTGCAAAGCCGCTATGTTCTATTTTTTTTTCTTTACTCTTGAGCTAGGTTTATTTTTTCTTAGTGCACATACTACTGGACTTGAAATAGTTTAAACTGAAATTAATACTCAGTAATCTAATAAAACATACCTTTATTCAAGAGATTCAGAAGACCAAAGAAACTGTAGAATTAAACTTTTGCCTTATTGAATTAGATATTGTCTGTCACAGCAGGTATGTAATGTATTATGTGGGAGAGACTGGATCAAATAAATTACTTACTACATCAAATAAATCATCTGGTAAAACATACTATATTAATATTAAATCAAATACGTTTAAAAATTCTGCAGCCTACAGGTAGTTAGAAAGATATTCTTTTCTAAGTCTTTATTTAAATTCAATTCACTAAACATGCAAGGTGTGCACCATCTGGTAAAAGGCAGAAATATTACTTTGACAGCTTTCTTTTTCTTTTCTATATTAGACTGCTTTATCAACTCTGATACTGAAATAGTAGAATGGTGATACACTCAGTAGTAGTATGTTTTCTTACACTTTTTAATTGTGGATGAAGAGGCTTTGTTAATGAGGAGTGTTATAAGACAAACATTTATATGATGACTGCGACATGGATCATTAACATGTCTGTTTATTATAGCTCTTAATGAAAGGCAGCTTCCTATTACTTATGTGTGGAAGTCTGCTTTTTACTGTCACTGACAATTTTCTTACTTTAAGCTGATAATATCACATAATGTCTAGATTTTAGCAGTCCCAGTCTTTTGCTGTGGCATGTTTTAAAACTTATAGTCATTTGCTTGTTCATTTAAAAGCCTGACTGTTGCAAATTTTTTTGCCTCATTTTGTTTAACCTTTGGGCACACTATCATTTTTTTCTGGATATCAATCTTCAAGAAACTCACATATTATCTATATGGAAGCCATTTAGCTATTACACAGCTATTTAGCAATAGATCTTGGGAATTCTGGTCTAAATGTGACACAGTCCACAGTACTCTGTCTAGTTATATTAACAGAGCATTTGCACCTGCTTTATCTTCTGCTATATCAAATGAGTTTTTAGTGGCTCCCAGAACAAGGAAGTGCGGCATTGACATCTGAGTATATGGTAGTCCTGAGAAGACTGGACTGGGACTGAGAGAAAGTTCCACTTGGCTGGTTTCTCCACATTGTTTTTTCATACATTAGCAGCCAGCTTTCTTCCTGTTACAACTTGGGTACGGATGTTAGCTTAGTCAGTGGGGTTCCAGTGAGGCTTTGTTCTATCAAGTTTATGATGCCATAGAGGTCAGGTGTAACACATCCTATGATTTCAGGATTCAGCTTTGTACAGATTGATTTCTTGATAAACATAATAGGACCATATGAGGAGCAATGAAAGAACCATGCAAACGAAATTTAAAATGTGGATTTTAAAAATAACCCAATGCAGTTTATATTATTTTGATACAGAGAGCACAAGGCAATATAGAGGAATTTTTGGAACTGAGTGGTGAAAGAAGGGGGAAAAGTGTTTCTTGAAGAGCTGTTTGTAAAATCATTATTTCCTTTTCATTTCTGATTGTCTGACTTTAAGTACTTTACATTTAGTGATGTACAAAATCTTCACACTGAAAATATACCTAGGTAAATTGTGGGCAGCTTCTATCATTAAGGGATGACAAGGCTTTTGCCATGTTATACAGCACACCTGACATTATTCCATTTGGGAACTGAGAAGAGGAATTGTATGGCCAGATGGGCACCGTACTGTTTCTGATTAAAATTTTAAAACGTCCCAGAGTTTAGAGCAAAACAGTTTAGCCTTTGCTATTTACCTATTTGTGCTTTACCACCACACCCTCAGATCCTGACTGTCGTGGTGCTGGCACAGAACGATTTCATTAAAGGCAGTTGACATGTACATAACAAAGCAGAAACAGTATTCAAATGTTTAACATTTTTAGATGTTTTTCACATTTATAGATTTTGTCTTGCTAAAAAGTTACAGAAATGTGTCTTTTAAAGATAAACTTTAAATAAACTTAAGGACTCTTTTTTCAGTGAATATTGCTGCTTCATGTGAATGAAAATTTTATAATTCAGGCTGGAGAGAATTCTTTAAAATTTTATTTTTTTCTAAAATCATAGGAAGTTTTGAAGCTACAGTGGGGTAACTTATGTCATTTCTCAGTGAGATGAATCCTTTCCTTCTACATGAATCAGAGGTAAGAGAGAACCTCTATATTGATGCTGAAGTCAGTGAGAATCCTCTGGCGCAAGAAGAGCCCAGAAAATCCTCACTGTTGAGCTGCCAGATGTAAGCAGAAAAGCAAGTAGCCCCACTCACATGTGATTTTTCTGCAGTAAGTCAAGGAGGATCATTTGACTGGGAGCTGTACAGCCATCTCAAGGTTGGGAAGAAGGGGGAGAACCCCTTTAAAAGGGCAGTTCAGCATGAAGTATGGCAGCAGACATTGTAGTATTTGCTGCTGTTGGCAGAGTAAGAGGGACCAGGTGCCAGAAGTGTTCCAGTACCACTGCCAGCATTTATATGTGTAGGACTGCTGCTGCCCAATTTATGGAGGGAGATTTGGCTTATGGATGACATCTTCAGGATATTTAATACCAACACATGATAGGACAGGTAACTGAAGAGTTTTCAAGGTCAGTTCTGCACTAACCAAGATGCTTTTATCAGCTGTCTTCAACACTGGGCACTTCTTTGTCTTTCAGATTATAGCCTTCAGGTCTGTTTCCCTTTGGAACATGATGTACTTTCCCTTACACAGCGTTAGAAGTAGTTACAACACAACATGCTGATCTATAAAGCAGCAGTATTTGTTTTGTCCCATTCTAGGCTGTCTCTCACAAAGCATCCAAGCTACATAATGGAAACCAAAATACAAACTATTTCATGTCAGAATAACAGAACTAACCAGCCTAACATACAGCAGGCAGTACTTGAACAGCAAATGCAAGGCAGTGTCTGACATACATGGCAAGTCAGTCTCACACAACCAGGACTAACACTCTGCTCATATGAATGGAATGTTAAATGAAGAACAGCCAAAAAAAAAAAAATTAAAATAACCTTGAACAGTTTCTTCTCTTGTGGGTAAATTTGTTTGCTTGTTTGTTTGGAGTTGGTTGGTTCATTTTAGATTAAAATATTTTTACAAGTTTTGAGAAACGCTGTAAAAAACAAAAGTTGTATCACTTTATTACCCCTTCTGTAAAATGTAAAAACATACTTCTCCATGAGAAACTGTTCAGCTGAATTATTCTTATGGAGATATATTGTTAGTAGCATGTAATGATATTTCTTTTGTGTGTTAAATAAATTCAAGTGGGAGCAAGTTGATTTTTCATTCCCTTGCTCATCCACTGACACTGAGACAAATCAGTATCACTTGAATTTATTTTCATTTGGAGAAGGGGGAGGAAGAGAAAGCCTTGATCTCTTAAACCCAATGAATTCAAATATAACATTGTCTTACTGAATAATAGAACATCATGAAGAGCAAAGACTAATCCAAGAATAACATTTGACAAGAACTTAATGTAAATCAAATCATAAGTAGGGTTGATACAGACACGCAACCTGTGTTGGCTCACTGTTAAGCAGGTAATGTCAGGAAACAAACTAAATAAACTCTGAGACAAGAGATTTGTAGCAGGTCAGGGTTTCATTAATTTCAAAGGTAATCGATGTCAGGAGTAATTGATATACTTCTCATATTCTTTTAAGGGCACCTCCCTAAAATTATTTTTCAGTGTTTTCATATTTTAAAATAATGGTGAATATGGGTAATGGCCAACATTCATGACATGATATGAAAATAAAATCTTATGCTTTTGCATGGGAAATGGGAAATAATATAATCAAAGGGCATCTTTTTCTGAACTTCCCTGTGTTACACTACTACCAAAACCAGTAAGTACTTCCTGTCCAAAATTTGGAACATTTATCTTCAGATTTTCTCCTCAAACACAGTTTCATAAACAGTGGCATGCAACAATATCCACATGTAACGATTCATGTAATCCTGAAAACTATTTGATTTGTTAAGTGCAAAATAATTAGTCATCATTTTCTTTGTTGTACAGACATCATGGTAATGGTCACAAGGTCATGCCTGGACCAAAGCAGATGCAAGAAATAGGCACTAGGCGGTAAGCAGATGTTCAGCCTCACACACTTGTCAGTTTGCCACTAAGTTTGTGATGCAGTTCTGTTTCTTAGGGCCTGATGCACACTCTTTTTTTCACATTTCCAGTAAAAAAAAGGGTTCTAACAGACTTCACAGTATTTCAAAATTGTTGACTAAAAAAGGGACAGAAAAAGGAAAATTAACCAAATAGGAAAAAAAAAAAAAAAAGCAAAGGTACTCCTGAATACTCCTGAATAACCTATAGAAACTAATTTTGTAGCTGGATGAAAGAAGCTCTTCTAGGAATTTATTAACTTCTCTCTAAATTAAGCAGAAGATGAATTTGACCCTTAGCTTTGGATATTCCTGGTGGATGTACACCCTGCAATGCTAAAAGTAGAAGGAGGCAAATAATATTGCCAGAACCATAGTTTATATATTTGATTCTAATCAAGAGACCCCAAATAATTAAGTCAATTCTTTCGAGTCACCCAAAATAATCATGCTCATTTTTATTGTGGGGGGTTTTTTGTTTGTTTGCTTGCATTTTTAAATTTAACTAGCTGAATCACAACACCAACTTTTGGGTGGCTAAATAGTTGTGAGGCCAATAACATCCTAAAGAACATTTATTTGCCAAAGGTAAATTTGAGGACTACTTCATTCAGTTTTTAAAAGCCTAACTACTTCAGAAGTTCCCAGTTTTGAAAAGCTGCTCATATTGAAGAAAGGATTTAAATTTTAAACATTTGACACTTGAAATTTGAAACAAAACAAAGCATTTTGATATATCAAAGATAGACAAGTATCAGATCTTCGGTGGTTATGCTGTAGCTGCTTCATTTCAGTGACATATAGAAATCTACATCATTTTTCCAACAAATATTCTCTTTCAGTCATGGATAACAGGTGGTGTAATTGCTCTATGATATTAATTAAAAAATGTTGAAAACTTTCTGTATGTTTTGCATTATGAACACTATTATAGTAATAACTTAAAATAAAAATTCCTAAATTTGTCAGACCATGTTAAGCACTCCATTGCAGTAGATTTATTACGTGTGCAAATTAATTTATGGGCATTTTCATTTGTTTCACTGATATCAGTTTTTATAAATGTTGGTCTGAAGGATTTAGCATGACACAGTGGCTTTATCTGTTATCTTCATATCACGTTGAAAGCTGTAAATGAAACATCTTTGATGATGAAATATAGTCTAGGATTGTGGCACTCAGTGTTTTTACTTTAATCAATCCCAGCAGACATATCTTACTATATTAGATCAAACAAATTGTACTTTTGATTTAGTTTTAACCTAGTGAGGCTGAAAAAAACTATATTTTTCCCCTCACTGTATAGCTTATAATGAGCAAATGGATAACCAGATGGCATAAATTTTGTAAAATTTGCAAGACACATACTGTAGCATATGAAAAGACACATTCATAAAGTGTTCTATCTTCTGGCACATATCTCAATTCATTCAAGTGAAAACTGGCACAGAAGCTACTGTTTTTCCACATAATTGTTGACTCTTAAAATGTGTGAATGGCAAATCTCAGAATGAAAACCAGCATCTTTTAACTATAAATGCAAGAAGTTTTGTCACTTTTTTTCTCTGTTCTTCCTAATTATTTTATAGCAGAAGGTTCTTGAGAAGACATAGTAAAAATTAAGCACTTCAAGATGTATAAATTTACAAATGGACTTTGTTAAGTTCAGTCAAAACAAATTAATTCTAAACCAAACACTTATTTCAGGAGGAAATTGAGACTTCCACAGTAAGCCAGTACAAGACATCTGAATGATTTAAATCCTTCATAATGGAAGGCAGTAGTCAGTCTTCAGCAAAGCCTTGGCTATACAATTGAATCTCTAGTTTTGGTTACACATATCTTATATGCTTCTTGTAGTGTAGAAAGCTTTTTTTCTTGGTGTTGGTAAAGGTAATTTTTGTGCAGATACCCAGGTCATTTGTTGCTGTTGTTGCTAAAAAAGAATAATTTATTAATCTTTGCCATTTGTATGGGAGATCAGATCTCCTAAACAGGATGGTCTGTCACTGTTCAGATGATGGAAGGAGTCTCCATTGCTCCTTGGAACAATATCTTCATCTGGATCTGGTGAGACACCTTGAACTGCCATTCTAGTGCTTTTTCATAATTCAAATGCTATCCTAATAGCATTAGGATGCAGGAGCCATAGCATAATGTTGTGTGATTTGGTATACTGTTTGTATCATGTTACTTTCTTAGCATGGGTAGCTAGATTTGCTGAAGCTTTAAGCTGCATCCTGTCAACTTTCACCTAGATACTCTTTTGTCTGGGTTAGAGTTAACTTTTTTCTTGGTAGCTGACACAGTGCTGTGTTTTGGATTTTTAATGTGAGAATAATGTTGATAACACACTGATGTTATGGTTGTTGCTAAGTTGTGCTTGTCCTAAGTCTAGGACTTTTGCAGTTTCCCATGCTCACCACAAGAAACACAGACTAGAAGATGAGGAGACGACATCAGCAGAAGTTTCAACTTGACAAGATAAGAACAATTAATGGCTTTCCTGGAGACAAAGAAAGAATCCAATAAGGTGTTAGAAGACCCCAGACCAGAAATCACCATTGGACTAAAAGGGTGTGTGAAAGGCACATGAAGAGAGTGGGCGCATAGATTGTAAGGGTGTACTTGCCCAGGGATTTCTTTGTTTGGGGTCCCTCTCCAGAGCACTCATCTTGAGTCATTTTACTGGATGTACCATTTGAATAATTGTGTTGTTGTTGTTTGTAAGATTTGATGCCTGAGACTCTGCTATGGGAAACCTTGGGTTTGAACTATGGGGATAATATTTGACACCCGGAGAGCATGAACTACTTTAACAACATCCACCTCAGAACAGACAACCTACTTTTAGGTAGACAGAGCTGGAACAAAGTAACATTCATGTTCCTTAATTTTCTGGCAATTTTCTTCAACATTATTTGAAGATAGAATAATCAGTTTAAGTGGTTCAACAATCAATAGTTATGTCTCATATGACCTAATCATAATAGAGAGTTTTTCAAATTATATTCTCCATTGATTTAGGTGTTTTTCTACTCAGAATCCTCTAGAAAAAAAATAGATATTTGACTAAATACAGAAAAGGACAATCCTGTACAATTTTTTTTTTTTTTTTAAGTAGAGAAAAGCTCTGGTAAAAAAATATTTTACCTTCTATTTCAATCGCTGCTGCAATGTGATGCCTTTTCTTTTTCTCAGCAGAGGATGCAAAAAGAAAATGTTAAGAATGTTTTTCATTTAAACTGCAAGCTTTCCATTAAATAAAAAATATTTTTCCTTATAGAAAGGTCACCACAATCCAAGAGCTATGAACTATAAAGTTCCAGGTGTATGTAAAGGCTAAAAATATACTTTAAGCTCTACTTGAACTGCTGATAATTATTATTTAGTTTTTGAATCAGTACTACACCAGTCTGGTACTTCAAATCTGTGAAAACTACTTTATGATCTAGCATTCTGCAAAATGACAAAGTGGCTTGGTCACATGTATAGAAACAGGAAATCTAACAGGATGGCCAAGGTTTCTGGGAAGTAATGCTCCAAATAGAACCACAGTGTGTCAAAATGTATGAAACTTTCTAGGTGTATATCTCACAAATATGGTTGGAGCAAGATTTAAGATAATGAAAGTTAAAGTAGCCTAAGTCTCTCCTTACTAGTAATATATACTTTCACATTTTTTGGTAGATTATTCTCTGACCCACATAATTGTTAATGAGCAATAAAGGGGCAGTTCCCTGCACCAAATCTGGCTGATTCAGAATGCAGTTACCAAATCTATTTGGCAAAATATACTGGGAAAACAGAGGATACAACAAGATTCCTTTCTTCTTTTCTTTTTCCCCCTTCCCTTCCCTTCCCTTCCCTTCCCTTCCCTTCCCTTCCC
>WKFP01015246.1:151746-166448 GCA_011057875.1 Pterocles orientalis | reverse complement strand
AGCGTCCCAGCGTCCCAGCCCACGAGCTGACCGAAGCAGGGGAAAAAAAAACAGCTAATGATCCCTCTGGAGAGGGAGGATGCCAAAACTCACGGAACGGAGATAAACGAGTGTCCCGGGCCGAGAGCTAACAGCGACTGTGGGGGGAGGGGGGGGGAAAGGCCTTGGGAGAGCGAATGCAGGCTCCCCAAAGCGAGATGAATCCGGAGCCAAAATGAAGTGAAAAGCCAGCTCTCCCAGAAGAGTCCTCACCTATATACTGGGTATGACGTGCATGGGATGGAATAATTGGTCAGTCTGCTTCTCAATCTTGACCTAAAAGCAAATCCCAAGCTAGAAGCCGGACTGTCTCTCCCCCCCCGCTCCCCACTCTGTCTATGGAGAGGAGAGAGGCTGAATGTATCTCGTCCTTGAGGACAAAGAGAAATATTCTAGCAATAACTATAAACGTTCTTCTCTTATCAATTCTCTCCTGAGCAGGAATCCAAAACATAGCTTTTCGCTAGCTATTTATGAAGAGAAGGGAAAAGGAAAAAAAAAATTAACTCTCCTCTGCTTAACCCACGACACCATGTCAGTACCCTGATAGCCATGGAAGCAGCTCTGTCAGGTTTAGTAGATTTAGTTCATCAAGCAGCGTCTCAAGTAAGATATGCTTCCAAATAGTGCTGTGTTGCTCTCAGGAGCTGCGCCCTCTTTGCTTACCTCATGAAGTGACTATGCCTTCTGTCACTGAGGTTCAGGTACCTGGAAAGAGGGAGATATTGCTTAATGACTTCATTCTCCCATCCCAAACTTCAGTCTCTCTGGCTCTGTGCAGTGTGACTGCATGCCCTTGATATCACTGTAGCTTAGCTACACAATTTTCAGTCAGTTGCTTCAATGGCTTTGTGGTCCATCCTATCCTGAGAGATATTTTCATTGGTATCCAAGCTACCTAAAGGCAATTTCCATGTCTGCATGAACTTGAGGCCAGACTGCAGCAAGTTAAGAAACAATCATTTGATTATCTCAGCACAGTGGTCTTACACGATCATTTAAGACCAATGGTCTTAAAACAGCCTCACTGCTTAAATTAACCTTTCATGTCAACTTTTATCTTACTCTTATTTCTTCAGCAGCTTTTATAACCAGTTTTGATTTGCCTATCTTACATATTTTCACCTATTTGACATGCTTAGCAAGATATTTGAATGAACTGCATTTTAATGAACCGTGCTGGAAAATCCATTTGTCACCAGCTCTGCCATTTTTGCTCACGTCTATAATCAGCTAATATAATTAAAAAGACTAGCCCAAGAATGAAGTGCCACTTAATGTAACGGTTACTCTGACCATCCCTGAGGGATGAAGCTGAAACTAACACAGTGATTTTGCATGGCCATCACTAGAGTTCAGGGAACCTACCTCTCCATCTGATTCAAGCAAACAGACTTGGCTGTAGGACAATCTGAAATGGGTGGATTTGTCAATGGTTTTATCAGGGCACCAATGAAAATAGCGAGCTTGCTAATGAATTTTTGCTAAAGGATTTGGTTAAAGGCTTCATTGTTAAAACATGAAAATGAGTTTGGTAGACCACCCTCATGACTTTGATTACAGCTCCTGTTCTCAGATATTACCCTTTAATACACAAGAATAAAGCATTAATGTTCAGTGCCCCTAAATATATTTTTAAGTTTCTCTAAACTGTATTCATCAGCTTGTGGATACAGCTCATACAAAACATGAAATGGAGATTGACAGAAAGACACAAGGAGCAGTAAATATGGGAAGATACTCAGACAGTCAAAGGAAAAAACAAAAAACATTAACAGAATGGAACTCAGTAGGTCATGAAAGACGATCAAGAATAACTATCTATGAAATACTGCAAGGAATATCGCAGTCGTGAGGGTAGAATTTCATGTCAGTGAGATGAAATTTGGAGGATTAATTCCTGTGACTGTATATGCCAATTTTTGCACAACATGCATATGAGCTACTGTTGATCATTTCAAAGTAGAAGTTTAGACAAATGTTCCTAATACTTTAAAGAAGAGAGGGACGTTAATTTAGAAACTAAGCATCCTGCTAAGAAAACAGGCCTGATAAACTTTTTAAGAGATTATATTTTGAAATATTAGTTTAGGTTTAATGACTTAAACAAATGAAATATGCATGTTTAAATGGGCCTAATTTACTAAATTAATGCTAAGTACAGATCACGTATTCATAGTTTTGTTTTAATGGTGTGATTTATTCTTCTGAGTTTCACTAAAATAAGTGTTCTAGTGGACCTGGGCATAGGTTGCATGTCCTTGGGAATCTGAGGTTGTTTCAAACCACCTGCAGTCTTAGCTTTGCTGGAGGGCTGAAACCAGTATCTCAAATTATCAACATGCTGACAGAGCATTTCTTCACCATAGTTCTTGCCTGAGTGTTGTTTCTGCTGTTTTCAGCACCCTTCAAGGGGAGTGGGTGACAGAGTCTTCTTGAATTTCCATGGTAGCATAGCATTTTTTCACAGATTCCAGGTAAAGGAACTGGGTGCCACCAGTCCCAGAAGTAGTATCTGGCTAGGTTATTTGTCAACCTACTTAGCGGCTAGCTAGAAAGGCCAGTGTCTCAAAATCAAATTAAGGTAACTTTGCTGTCATAGATGGTGGGGGTGTGTTTTTGTCTACAGCTAAGTAGTGTACGAAAGTGTTCATGTGATAAGGGTCTGTGTCTGATTCAGTCCTGGAAGGGGCTTAATTAAAATCTACAGACATCACAGGCAGGAAAGTATGGCATCTGTATTCTGGGCCGAGATAAGCAGGGGCTGGTTTCTGTTATCAAACACATCTTAATGTTCTGTTGTCAGAAGTTCTGCCAATTAAAGACTGTAAGGGCATCACCTGTTTGAAATACCCAGAAACATTTTGGAATCTTGCCTAAGATAAGATATATTTTTCTGCTTTTATAACTGAACAAAAGCATTTCCATTGCTGAGAAGTTAATTTCTTACAGTATTTCTCTGAATGTTGCATAAATAGTTGTCCTAGGTCAACAAAATACACACAACTCATCTCCCAGTAAATTAGCCTTCCCCTGCTTTTTAACAGTCTCCACTGTATGCATCAAAGCATCACATTAGCTACAATCAACAATAATCAGCACACCTCTTTTGCCTTTTCCAAAGCAACATCTTCATTTTGCAGTACTGAACACTTAGGCCTCCTGTTCTCTTTAGAAAGAGCAGGATGCACCCAGTGCAGGTGCCCAGGTGCTGGCACCACCAGCAGCACCAGCACTGGGGATCTGCAGGGCAGCCCCTGTGAGGAGGGTCTGGGGCTTCCCTGTGCCAGACACAGCTGGTTCCGGACAGCTCCAACGGCCACACCATAGGGCACAGGAGGAAGAGGTAGGGGAGTTGGGGATGGAGAAGTTGAACCTGTGAAAAAAAGGGGGCATGGGGAGGAAGGTGTTTTAGGTTTTGTCTGTTTTTCTCATTATCCAAGTCTATTTTACTTGGCAATAGATCACATTAATTTTCCTCATGTTGAGTCTGTTTTGCCCATGACAGTAATTGGCAGGTGTCCTTGTCTTTACTGTGACATGATCTTTTCCATCTTATTTTCTCTCTGTCCTGTTGAGGAAGGGGGACTGAGGGAGCAGCCAGGTGGGCCTCTGGCAGACCCCACCACAAGGAGTTATTTTATCAGGCCTTGTTGCACTATGTAAATTGCAGGCAGGTGGAAAATTCTTTATCTGTAATTTTTGTGTTCATAAACCAGGTAAATTTTTTTGTACATTTTTCCACAGCAGTCCACTTCTTTTCCCTTTTTCCCTTCCTCTCAGATTAGCAGTCTAAACTGAGGTATAACAGACACAATTGAAAACCTCCAAATGTATGTTTGATATTACACTAATATAATGGAGCAGGGTAGATGTTTCTCCATGAAAAAGAGAGAGCTATAGGAGGCACTGCACTTGTTTACGTGTGCGGAGTGTGAGGCTGGAACATGGTCATCAATTAGATGTACAGTCTACCTGTACGATTGGATATTCCATATAGAGTCTGTTACTTAAAGTTGCAATCTGCTAGCCCTGACCTTCCAAAGAGACAGCAGGGCTTGCCTTGGCCAAAGAAGACACTAATTCAAGGACCTTTAATATGTTACCTCTCTACAAGGATGCCAGGCATCTTTCAAATCGTACTTTAGAAAGATCAGAATCAGGTTTGTGGTGTCATTTCAGCCGATCTAAAGGTGAATCTGTATGCTAAGTGAAATCAAACTTAATTGACCCTGGATTTCTACTGCCTTTCCTGAGAGACAAGCTGTGCAATCCAGTAACTAATTTGTTACAGAGCTGAAAGGAACTTTACTGTGTAGGTACTTAAGCACTCTATAAGGACAGGGTAATAAACCTTGCTGCTGGAATTAATTGAAGGTGGGCATCTGGATATGCACACATCTCCAAAGAAGGTTTCGGATTTTATCTGTCAAGAATTACTCAGCTCATCTCAGAGCAGAATAACAATTTCCTCCTGGCTCATGAATAAATACCCTATAAAATGACTAATGGTCTATTTAATTGTCCTATTGAAAAGAACATGGTTGTGACTAATGTGCAAAATAAGACAACTTTGGAAATCTCATACAGTAGTTAGTCTCCGTAAAGCAATGAAGCATGATGATGAGATCTATACTTGATCCTAACTACTCTCTGTCATACACATCAAAGTTATCTTCTCAAGAAATTAAATGCTCTTGCATGAATGTTCAGAACGTGAATGAGCTTGACTCTTTCAATACAAATCACTGTTTTTGCCCTGAATCATTAAGTTATTTGTTTGAGTCTTAAACACTATCGTTCCTCAAT
Organism: Pterocles orientalis; assembly: GCA_011057875.1. Classification (NCBI taxonomy): domain Eukaryota; kingdom Metazoa; phylum Chordata; class Aves; order Pterocliformes; family Pteroclidae; genus Pterocles; species Pterocles orientalis. Next base: position 161,600 of record WKFP01015246.1, on the reverse strand, counting down.
GTATCAGCAGTGGGGGAAATGTAGTTGCAGAATGACATATTTAATTCCAGCTTTAGAAAGCCTAAGGTAAATAATAATTCTTTGATTGTGTTTCAATGGTGCATAAAATAGTAGAGTTCAAATGTCTTTAGTTTCCTTTGCTTGTACATGTATCTGTTAAAATCAGCCTCAGCTAATGGAGAAATACATAGCATATGTCAGTTCAAATCCAATCTATTGATTGGAGACTGTTTAATGCACAACAGTAAGCACATTGCAGGTAGTATATGTGAGAGTGCAGAATCAGGCTACAGGGCAAAAGAAAGTGAAAGTTACTGCTGCCTGCTATCTAGCATCCTATGACTGTGTGAATTAGGAAGCAGTATTCAGGGACAATATAGCCAAAATTAACAATAATTGATGTTTTTATTAGCAACCTTATTAGTAAGACTAAGTTCTTTTAGCTCTTAATTTAACAAAACTTTAAAAAGTATGTTTAAATTCCATCCAAGACAATTTATAATTGAGTAAGATGTTAGCATTTAGTTGGCTACTCACTGCTTTTCTCTATACCTGCTAAATTCAGGAACAGGATCTGCAGTACAGGTAAGACATATGGTGCTGAAATCCGTGCTCTGCGTGCTCTGTGAGCAAAACTTCATGTACACGGTTTTACAGCTCTTAGGGAACCTAAATCCAAGTGAAATACTTGAAGGGGAGAGAACAAAAAAATTCATTATCAAGAAATATGGTCTGTAAACTTAAGTTACTACAGTGTTCAAAAACATACAATGTCATCTACAAAAAATTTTATTCTTTTCCAAGAATTGCACATGGTTGTTTAAAAAAACCAACCAAATAAACAACAAATGTGCTTATGGTACATTTTTAAGTATTGGAAAACATCAAGTGAAACCATAATGTCCAATTAAGCATCTTAGCAAGCCATTATTTTTCACACATATTTAAATTGTTTGAGCTATTTTGACTAGTTGCTATTTCCTCTAATAATTGACAAATAGAATAGACAGAAATTACTTCTAATCAAATTGTTATAGTTTCTTTTATCAGGTGTAGTATTCTGAATATATACATAGTCTTCAGGTATCAAAGTACTTAAGTGGTTTGGATGCTATCCTATCACCTCTAAGGAATGTGGTTTAAGTTCACAGCTATGGCAGCTGACAGCTGTGTGCAGTAATAGCAGATTGATAGCCCTGGTGACATTAATCTGTCACTTTTCATAGGTGTGAAGCTGCCTGAAAATAATTTTCAAAAAATTGGCAAACCAAAATAAGTTTTGTTTTAAACAAAATTCAAGTATTTGCAGGTTCCTGTCACTTCTCAGTGCCATCAATGTCACCGCTAAATGTAGAATATCAATCACCCCCCCTCACAAAATGCTGTAGTAGGTCAGGATATTTTGCTCATGCTTTGTGGTATCTGAAGAAGACTAAAATATAGAGGAAAACAAATCATTACTTTCATGGAAGGGCTCTAGTAATCCAATTCAGTTTAGGTAATAATATGTAATTTCTTGTTTTCTGGTTTGGATTCTTTACGCTTCTGACATTGGTTCCAGCAATTTGATTTCTATTTATTTCTGCCTTTTCTACGATATATAGAAGCCTTCATTCAAACAGGTGGTACACACTTTTCAATCTCTTTCCCTCCTGTCTCCACCTACCTGCAGTCATTGTCCCCATCAGATCTACAGATTAAATGTTTAAACCTTCACATGACATTTTTCCAGTACTGACAGCCTTGTGTAAATGCTCACAGAATATTATTGTCCAGCCACAGCAGTCAGAGATCCAGCGCAACCATCACACAAGTTTCTTTCTTGACACTACTCGCAAAATGTATGCTTGGCACTGGAGATCATAAGTCTCATTCAGATGGCATCATTGCTGATCTCCCTTCAGACCACAAGATGATGGTCACTCTTCAGAGTGTGACCATCAAGGAGATGAGGACAGGGAAATCCTAGACCCCATAAACAGAGTTGAGGCGGAGAAATGGAAGAATTTAGAGAGACTTTGCTGAGTAAGGTAGGGCACATTTCTGGATTAATGGTCATAAGAAAAAGTTTGCAGTAGGGATATCTCATATCTGTTCTATTTCCTTTTGCCAAATGTATTTCCTCAAGGCTTCCAAATGCATTACAGTTGCACAGAAAAGTTGACCGATGTATTAATCATCATTGATCAAACTGACTTTGAGGGTGTCCTTCAGGTGCTTCTGATGGTGATTTGAAACAAGTGCTACTTCCCAGCTGTCTTGTGTTTTTTATAGCTCCTAGTGAACATCAATAATAAGAATTTCATTTTAATTCTTCTGTAAGGGATCTTATTTATAGAGCAATTTCTTGTGCAGTGTCTTGTCTCTATGAAATGATTGCCAACTCCAGCAGCCATTAAAGTTTACTGCTTAGGCCTTCCTTCAAGGTACAATATGGATACTACTTTCTAAAAGTAATTTAGACTACAAAATGCTAAAAACATATTAACTCCTTGCAAGCTGCCCATCCTGTACTGGAATGCTGGCTGATCTTATGAAATGATCTGACTTGATTCAACAGTTGAACAACTTTTCCATTCTCTTCCCTCTTCAAACGTGGCTGACAATTAACACTGATTGTTAAAATAGTGTCAAGTATTGTTTAACATTAACACTTTTGTGGCTTAAACTATGATGTTATGTTTTGCCAGTATGTTACTCTTTATGTGTGCTTGAGCAATGACTAGCTATTTATTAACTGCTTCCATTTCTAAAGTAAGATCTTAGTGAAGAAGAAGAAAACCACCAAATAAACTATTTTTGAAACTTATGGAGCAATCCAAATAAATAATAATGTAGGAAGCAGGTTACAATACTTGAAGTTTCAGTAAGGAAAACAAAGAACTACACAAACAAAAAGTTTCTAGATTAATGTATTGTAGCATTTCATGGTAAGAGAAGTTATTTTCCAAACCTACAAGTCAGTGGAATGTTTGTGCACAGTTATGGGTCCTATAGCTCTTCTATCCTATTAATGGAATATTTTGCATTTGCCAGTCTTTTTCTGGAACAGAGATAATCAGAATTTGCAATAAAATCAAAATTATTTATGCAGGCATTTAACTTAAATTGGGGAAATCTTGCTGATGCTTACACGTGAGTATACATTTCCCCTGATTGCAGCATGCTTTGAGAGTAGGAGATACAAGGAAAGCAAGGAAAGTAAGCCTCGGATCTTTTCTTGGCAAAAGCCATATGAAAGACAGGAATGTATTAAAGGATGTTGCCTCATGGACTCAGGAACAAATGAAGAGTATGCCATACACTTGGGAATAAGATCCAAGTTTAACAAGTTTGCACGTAATCCTTTGCCATGGCTTAATCCCAGCCAGCAATTAAGCACTACACAGGCGTTCACTTACTCCACCACTCCAGGCGGATAGGGGAGAGAATCAGAGGAAAAAGTATCAGAGAAAACTTATGGGTTGAGATAAGAATACTTTAATGATTGAAATAAAAACTACTAATAATACTAATGCTAACATTACTAATAATAAATCATAATGAGAAGGAAAACAACAAAACCAAAAACCACGGAAAACAAGTAATTCAACCACTCACCACCTGCCAACTAGCACCCAGCAAGTCTCCAAGCGGCAATTGCATCCCTCCTGCCAACCCACCTGGCTTATGATCTTATGGTATGGAATATCCATTTGGTCAGTTTTGGTCAGCAGTCCTGGCTGTGTCCCCTCCCAGCTTCTTGTGGAGAAGCAGCTGGGAGACAGGGGCAGTGTGAGAAGCTGAAAAAGTCCTTGGTTTAATGTAAACATTGCTTGGAAACAACTAAAACATCACTGTGTTGTCAATGTTGTTCTCCACACAAATCCCAAAACATAGCCTCATACTACCTACCATGAAGAAAGTTAACTCTGTCCCAGCCAAAACCAGCACATCTGTTCACGCACAATACTAGAGGGCTGGTGTTTGTATTTCAATAGGAAAAAAATGCCATTTATATAAGATCTTGAAACTTCTGCACACTGCCTTCCTAGTGTGTCTCCTTCAAAGCTTTTTACCTAAACAAGTGAAAGATTTTTTTTCTCATTTCCCTTGTTTCCTTACATCTTTATGTATGCTTTGCAAAATAGTCAGTAGGTAATGGATACGGATCTTGAGTTTTCAAGATTCTTGAGTAGTTGTTTATAATCTGCTTTGCATCTGTTATAAACCTCCAGGTAAATTACTTTAATTTTAAGTCCCCCATGTGCTACCAGCATGTTATAAAGGAAGATGTGTAAACAGTTTCTTGAAAAACTAACATGCTGGAGGGACACTTCTGACCAACTGTATAAAACAGTTTTCAAAGAATGAAAGCCTCTCAAAGCCAGAGGGTTTTTTAAATCACAAATGGTCCTAAAAACACAATGTCAAATATTAATTCCCCACACAAACTCACAGAAATATGTAGTATTTTTGATTTATTTTCTTTTTAACTTTGGATGTGAAAGCAAAAAAAAAAAATCACTGTTTTTTCCTCTGTTTTTTTTCTTGCAGTATAATTAATCCAATCAATTAAGTAAGGGAGAGAGGTGAAGGATTTTAGATACATTTTATTAAGCACCTAGTATGAACAAGAAACTTAGGAAATATCTAACACTATCCACGGTAACCATCTGTTGATGGAATAGGCTAGTTGCCTTTTTGTTTCTTATTTTTAAGATTTCTTTATTTCTTTTTTTTTTTCTTATTTTCTGTTTTTCTGGGTAAAAGCCAAGATTACTTTTTTTTTTTTTCTACTGTAAAATAGCTTATTTTGCTGTCCTAAGCTGCTAGGTCAGCTTGCGACCACACCTACATTTTGTGACTTTCTTTCCTCCTGCTGCCTGAAAAATGACGTTCAGGTAGTTTCTACTGTGCATGCAAACAAGTGATTTACATTAATTTACATATAATTTCTATGTTTGTAAACATTACATAAAAGCATACACATGAATCTTTTAAGATTGATTTTACATAATTTGCAGAAAAAAGTAGGCTAAAAAGGGCACGGATTATTGCAGGTACTCCCGGTTCAGTAGGGCAGAGCCAAGACAATATGATTGAGTTTTCTGCAGAGCATGAAAATGCTACAACAGTATGGTCCAAGTTCTCATTTTCACTCAAAAAGGACCAGATTTTGCCACCTTCACCTTGGAAAGAGCATTACTCTACGCTGAAGTTGTTGAAGCTGCCTATAGTGAAAAATATTGCTTAATATGATCTCCTAAATTAGAAAAAGACAATTGTGTTACCATACAGATTATCATGTTTAAACACCAGTCATCGAGGTGTGCATGCAAGAAGAACTTTATGTGATTTGGGCATTTAATTTAGCAAGGTTTCAAAGTCGGGTAGTGAAGAGACCCATACAAATTCTTTTTGTTGGTGATGTAATACATGATTTCTGGTTAGGTGTGATGGGTTTGCCCTTGGCTGGGGGCCAAACCACACACCCACTCATGCAATTCCCCCCCACCAAAGGTGAAAGGAAAAAAGGACTTGTGCGTTGAGATAAGAATAATTTAACAACTAAACTACAATAATATTGAAAATAATACTATATATAAACATACAAATGAGTGATACACAATGATACTGCCCCCCCACCCAATGACCAAGGCTCAGCCTGTTCCTGGCTAACGATCCTGGAGCAGGGAGAGTCCCAAAACCGCACTCATGGAACGGAGATAACAGTCTGAGCGTCCCAGACCGAGAGCTGACTGGGGTGGGGGTGGGGGGAAAGGCCTTGGGAGGGTGACCACTGGCAGTGAGATGACCTGGAGCAAAAGAGATCCGGAACCAAAAAGGCCAATCTTGTGGAGGGTCCTCAGCTATATACTGGGCATGACATGTATGTTATGGAATAGATTATTGGCCACTCTGGGTCTCAATCCTGAATCTAAGATCAAATCCTGGGCTAGTAACTGGGGCTGTGCTCCCTCCCAGCTTCTCCTGTTTTCAGACAGCCAGAGAAGCTGAAAGACTTTGGCAGCTGTGTAAACATCACTTTTTATCAGCTTTCTTCTGAGCACAAATCCAAAACACAGCCTCTTGCTAGCTATTATGAAGAAAGTTAACTCTGTCTCAGCTTAACCCAGGACGTAAGGGAACCTTCAGACCATCATGGGCAGACTTTATAATGGTAGTTCTGAAACCAGCATCTTTCCTTCCCCTGCCATTTAGACAATCTGAGGTGCAGTTTTCCTGCAAGGAATTTAATGGGAGTTTTGCCATATGCTGCGTTCTTTGGTAAGTTAAAGTTTACATTAAAGGAAACCTGTAGTCTCCAACAGATGATTGCTTTCAGTTAGCTCGTCATCTGGAAACACATATTTGTCTGAAAACCTACTTAAAATGCTTCTCCTGAAATTACCTGTTTAACTACTGAACAGAATAATGGCAGGTTCTGTAAGGTTCTATGATATGAGAGACTTTTGTATTAGAAAATAAGTATTGATTAAAAAATACTGAATTAGGTAATGATTTAATTCACAGGAAAAATGTAATGATAAAATTGAAAATGTGTAATAAAAATAGTGGAAAATAGAGCTTAATTACCTTCTAGATTATTAAGTTGTGATTTATTGCCTTTTAAGGATATTATTTTACAATAAATTTGTGAGGAGAGTGCTTCTCCAAAACATCCTATTTTTAATGGATTCTCTAATTTTCTAATTAGTAGTAGTCTGCTTTGTGGAAAAAAAATAAATACATAAACTTTATCTGTAGCTCTCATTAAATAGTTTGCCATCATTCTGGAGAATTTCCTGATAAATATATTAAGAGATTGTACTGGGTTTTAGTGGCAAGGTTTTGGTAGTGAGGGAGTTGCAGGAGTGTCTGCAACTGGAGCAGGTATATGTGCCTAAAGAAGACTGTGACCCAGTGGAGAGCCCATGCTGGAGCAGGTCTTCTGGCAGGACTTGTGACCCCATGGGGGGCACACGCTGGAGCAGTCCCTTCCTGAAGGACTGCATCTCATGGAAAGGACCCACACTGGAACAGTTTGTGAAGAACTGCAGCCCGTGGGAAGGATCCATGCTGGAGTTCATGGAGGCCTATCTCCTGTGGGTGGGACCCCACACTGGAGCCGGGGAAGAGTGTGAGTGGCAGAGACAACATGTGATGTTTCCCCATGCTCTGCTTGGGGGAAGAAGGTAGAGAATTTGGGAGTGAAGTTAAGCCTGGGAAGAATGGATGGGTGGGGAGAAGGTATTTTAAGATTTGTTTGTATTTCTCATTATCCTGCTCTGACTTTTGATTGGCAATAAATTAAATTAATTTCCCTGTAAGCCTTTTGTAATATTTTCTCTCCCCTATTTTGCTGAAAAGTGGAGTGATAGAGCAGCTTGGTGGGAACCTGGAGGCCACCTAAGGTCAACCCATCACAGACATATTTTTCATGTTTTTCTAAGGCAAAGTAAATTACCACAGAGTCAGAGTCAGAGTCAGGTCTGAACTCTGGCCTTTTTGAAGTAATCAAGATAAAAATAGTAAGACCAAGAAAAATATGAGGTGAAAGTTTAGAGAGAAATACACTGCTGATTCTAGGAAAATGTAGGTGTTCAATTAATAATAAAATAGAAATACACATTGCCTTCTGAATCAAATAATGTTTTTATGTGTATTTTAAGATAGAGTTGAATTGCAACTGGATCCAATTACAGAGGTTTTTCTTAATAAATTGACAATTTTTAGGATACTGTAACATTCTACATCTCAAAATGGTTGTTTGGAAATGTACAAGTCTTGGCAGATTAGTGGTGCTTCTGCTACATTTTCCTTACCTCACTTCTCCCACGTATTTCTCAAGAGAAGTATTCTGCACACCATGAGCATAAAACAAATATTGCTGTTACCTTCTAATGGAAGCTATGCTTATTGCAAGAATATCACATTTTCAGAACAAGAGAACAAGTTTCTGATGTCACATCTGAAATAGAGTGATGTGGTCATTGCACCTAACAGCGGAGTAACTGAATGATCCATCCCAAAGCTTCCCTTTGAAAAGGAAAGGAAAAATGACGGTATGTTGCACCTGTTCCTCTCCTCTTGCAAATGTCATGTCCTTTATGACCTCCAGCAAAAGACTGCAATCCAAGCCCACAAAAAAATTGTTTTCCATGTGGATAGCAACATTTTGGATGTTTATATACTTTTCCTTTAATTACTTCATTGCTTTGATCTGGTTTTAGCCAGGCTTTGGATGGTGAACAGCTGATGAAAATTATCATCACGGGATTTGTTATCAAAAGATGGCAGTAGTGAATTTGTTCTGCTTTCACTTAAGTACCACTGGTTACTACCATAAATGTTTTTATAAATATGAAAATGAGACTCCTTATATTCTTGACAAAGTCAAGTATGACTCTGCTCTAAATGGATTTCCTTAAGTCTCTCTCTCCCTCTCTTACAGTCACATCTGCCTTTTCCTTTAATCATCTTTAATTGAGTCTCTGAAGGAGATTCTCTGGGTGGAGGAGGAGGGAGTTGTTTAGGCAGACACGTAAACATTGATTTACCTTATCTAGAACAGGAAGTGCATGCTGAACAAGAATATCAGCCTGGTTCCTCTTAATTACCCTACTCTAGGTTACCCATCTTCCTTCTCTCTTTGGAGACTTGTTCCTTCAGCAACCATTTCTGATATGCATTTCTAATTACCATGATGCTATCTGTCCTTCTCCTCTTCCTCCCATCTAGGCTTGACTATTTTTTCTAGCTTTTGACTGCTTAAATAACCGTTTTATTTGAGATATTTTTTCCTCATATCACTATCACTGGCTAACAAATCATCAGTTTTAATCTTGTTTGTCATAACAATTGAACAAATATTCAACAAATATTGAATGGTGTTTCAGTCATGTTCTATGCCTCTAGTCTTCAAACTTCATTCTTGTTCCTCCCTCTGTTTTTATCTTTACCTAATTCTTATTAAATCAGGTATCTGGGAACATTCTTGCCAACTGTATTGCAGTTGACACCCTAAAGGTGCAAGTTGAGTATATCCTCATTGCAATAAAGGCCTTAAAAACAGACACCACCATAGACCTTCCCAAAACTCATTGCTGTCTTGTGTTCTCAACTATTTCTGCCTTGTCTATTCCCCACTAACTCTCTCAAAAAGCCCTACAACAATATGGTATAGAGTTTTTGTGTGTCATGAATTATTGCATTGATAAGTTAGGTTTAAATACGTGTTTTCCAAAGTATGGTAGTATGTACTTTGTTTTCTCACCAAGTGAGTGCTTTATTTATGCATACAAAAATACTACATATCTGAAACTATATAAAATATTGGATTTACATTTTTTATTACTCAATCCTAGTTTGTAGACCAAAATAATATGCAGATGTTTCACGTTACCTGAAATACAAATAATAAACACTACTCGCACTATTTGAATTCAAAAGGAGAAAAGGTGTAATTTCTTGATAAAACTGTCTTATAAAATATATTTAAGTCTTCCTCTACTGATATTTTAGTGAACATTTAAAATAAACTCTATTTTTTTACTAGATTGCGTTCCTATTTTAAATTAGAGTCTTTTTTTTTTTTCTATTGGCTAAGTTCATTCTTTAGCAGGTAGTCTGAAGTGTTTAATACATGTTCCAGTTTTGAGTTAGGTAAATGAAAGCCACAGTGTCGACCTGCCTTAAAATGTTACAATTCACAGTGAATACATAGACCCTTATATCTGTGACTGACATATTGTGAATAGCATATATTTAATTTGCTAGTCCCAATCCTACTTAGCAAATTATTATGATAAAAATGTTTGACTGTTTTTCTGTTTAGTACCTGCTTTACTATGAAGCCTAGAAAATATTTC
>WKFP01015246.1:100175-126986 GCA_011057875.1 Pterocles orientalis | reverse complement strand
GAGTGCACCCTCAGCAAGTTTGCTGATGACACCAAGCTGTGTGGTGTGGTGGACACGCTGGAGGGAAGGGATGCCATCCAGAGGGACCTGGACAGGCTTGAGAGGTGGGCCAATGCAAACCTCATGAAATTTAACAAGGCCAAGTGCAAGGTCCTGCACGTGGGTCAAGGCAATCCCAAGCACAAATACAGGCTGGGTGGAGAATGGATAGAGAGCAGCTCTGAGGAGGACTTGGGGGTATTGGTGGATGAGAAGCTGAACACAAGCCGGCATTGTGCGCTTGCAGTGCAGAAAGCCAACCTTGTCCTAGGCTGCATCAAAAGAAGTATTAGCAGCAGGTCAAAGGAGGTGATTCTCCCCCTCTACTGTGCTCTCGTGAGACCCCACCTGCAGTACTGTGTTCAGATGTGGGGCCCCCAACATAAAAATGACATGGACATGTTGGAGAGAGTCCAGAGGAGAGTCACAAATTTAATCAGAGGGCTAGAGCACCTCCCCTATGAGGACAGGCTGAGAGAGTTGGGGTTGTTCAGCCTGGAGAAGAGAAGGCTCCGAGGAGACTTAATAGCAGCCTTCCAGTACCTGAAGGGGGCCTACAGGAGAGATGGGGAGGCACTCTTTATCAGGGACTATAGTGATAGGACAAGGGGTAATGGATATAAGCTGAAAGAAGGTAAATTTAGACTAGACATTAGGAAGAAATTTTTCACTATGAGGGTGGTGAGACACTGGAACAGGTTGCCCAGGGAAGCTGTGGATGCCCCATACCTGGAGGTGTCCAAGACCAGATTCAGTCAAGATTCAGTCTTGAGGACTTGTATACATTCACATCAAAAGACATTTCATTTGTGGCTGTGTATTTTTACAGCATGTGTTTCTGCTCCAGATTAAAAAGTTGAAATATTTATTAGAGGTTGCAAGATCATAACAAATTGATTCTACTCCACTTTGCAACAAAACTTCCAAATGCTATAATTCTTTGTGAGGGAAAATAACTCATGCTGTATCACTTTTTTGCAGGAGCCAGGGTTTCTTGTAATATCTGGAAATCCAGATAGATGAGAAACAGGAAGGCAGGGAGTGGGGGAGGCAACCAAGGCTTCAGGCTTCCAGGGCAATTGGCCTCATGAGTATTTTGCAGTGGAGCCAGCAACCCAGGACCTCACGCAGACACGCTGACAGGCAGCTGCACCGATGTCCATTGCAACTTGCTCTGTCGGGATCTGTTTTCTGACAGAGGGTTATTAAGAGATATGTGACCCCACAGAGCGTTTTCATGTTCGCAAATTAGAAATGTTAGGAAAATAACTGTTTCATATAATGTGTTCCTTCTTAGTTTCGAGTCTCTCCAGTTTCTTGGCATACATCTGCGTATTCACAGACTTCCAGATAATTTCTGTTAGATACAGCAATTGAAGTTAAGCTTTCAGATAACAATGTGACTTTGGGGTAACTATAAATATCATGAATCGTGTCTTCAATTGTACCCCATAAAATCTACTGAAATAACTCAGAGATTTAAGGAGGCTGTGGCAATGTGGGTGTTGGTCTCTTCTCCCAAGTAGCAAGTGATAGGACCAGAGGAAATGGCTTCAAGTTGCACCAGAGGAGGTTTAGATTGGATGTTAGGAAAAATTTCTTCATCAGAAGGATTGTCAGGCACTGGAACAGGTTGCCCCGGGAAGTGGTTGAGTCACCATCCCTAGAGGTATTTAAAAAGCATGTAGACGTGGTACTTAGGGACATGGTTCAGTGGTGGACTTGGCAGTGTTCGATTATGGTTGGACTCGATGGTCTTAAAGGTCTTTTCCAACCTAAATGATTGAATTCTATGTTTTGCTGAGATCTAGTGACAAATAATTTCTGCTTGAAATAATTTTACCTGAGTTCTTGCTTTGCAAAGACTATTTTATGGAAAGGCCAATAAGGAGAACATCAATCTCAGAGGTATGTCAAAGGCAGATGTTTAAATTAATGTACAATTCATTTTACTGCATATCTAATTTCTTACAAATCATGAAAAATTCCTTCTCTATGTAAGCACTTGTTCAGACTATTAGAGCTAGTTCTAAATCATTAACCCCTCCAAGTTGCAGTTGCATAATGTATAATGCAGCTTCCTTCTACATTTCCCCTTCATGGTAGGTTCATAAATGTTCATTTTACTGTTTAAAAATTCAGTAAAATAAAACAGAAGTCATTAGTACACACAAAGCCTGAGCTCATGTATTTACATTTGCAGGGAACTTTGTCTCTTAGTGTTACTACCTCTTACAATGGCCTTTTTTTAGAGTTCTTTTAGTGTAAATTGAACGAAACAAGAAAATTCTCAATTGCCTTTTGTAAGTCAGTCAATGCCCTTTTGCAGAGCATAAGCCAATCTGCAGGCAACTCAGGTACTTTCCTATGTAGGCATCTTACTCTATTTGAAAGAAACTCAGACTAGACATTTCAGATGTTTTACTTTGTGTTATTGCCACCAGCTGTGAAGCATTATGCTGTACAGAATTGAAGATAAGACATACTGCATATATTTTGTGTATGTATATTTACATGTAGTTGGTATTTGTCATACAACAAACCATGTTAGTATAATTTTTTTAAATTGTGGAAGGACCTCATTCTTTTAGTTTCTTTAAGAAAAGGGATGACCTAAATCCGTCCTACATCCTCTCTCCTCCCTAAAACGTAACTGCTATGCTCTGTTGTTGCAAACCAGTTTGTTGACTGCACACAACCCTTCAATGAGCATCTTCTGCACTTCCTCTCATGAGAGAACCATGCCCCAATTTTGAGAAATTCATAAGGGCAAAGCCTTATAGTCAGTATGATTGCAGCCTTAAGCACAACCCAGAGGATAAAGTACATTGTAACCCTCTAGACAGGAAAACCCTGTCACTGATTTCCTTCAGATCTTGGTGATAAAGAGCACATTAGAGAATGATCCTCAGGCTCAGAAGCTCACTGTTTTTCTTGTTTATTTCCATACCAAGTTGGAAAGAAACCAAAAGAAAACAAAACAAACTTATTTGGAAATCCTAGGGTGATCCCGGGGAGTGTCAGACATATAATCCTGCCATTCATGCCACTCACTGAAGCACCAGAAGTACAGGTCCAGCTGTATGCCGTGACTTTTCTGAGCAGTTAGCATGTACAAAGAGACTGAGATGGCTCGTTGTATACAGGATGCTATTACAGGTCAATGTAAATATAACTACAGGTTAATACAATAGCATATTGTGACTAATATATGCAAGAAAATGTTTCTTTCTCTTTTACCTAGATAACTAATAATACGAAATATTCACAGAACTGGAATGCTTTAAGAAACTTGCCAGTGAAACACTAGAATTTGTGTTGTTATTATTAACATTCTGCACCCTGTACTTTTTGTGGTATGTTTCTATAAAGGAGGAGAAGGAGGAGCTGTTTTGTTGTGTGTTGCAGACAGCAAGGTTTTAATTTGTCTCTTTCACCAAAATTGAGAGGCCTGAGAAAGTAAAACAGAAAAGACTCATTTTATTCAAAGTACAAAAAGATGAGCATGATCTCACTATTACATCATACCTCTAAACAATGAGAAACCTTGTCTCAGTGTGAGCTCTGCCCTGGAGGTTTCTTTACAACTTTAAACAAGTTGCATCTATGTCCCTCTTTTTTTTTTCCAATGAAGGGCAAAATTATAGCCTACTTCTTTTTCATGAATTTAGATTTAAAGTTCTTCAGGGCACTGACTGCAACACTAAACTTATTAGGAATTCCTTGTTTTCTATCTCAGTAACATTATTGATAAACAAGACCTAGTTTTTTCTCTCATTCTGTATGTTTTAATACATTTTTCCAGAGCTGCTGAAGCTAGTTCCTATTTTCATTATTTCCACGTACTCCTCTTTTATCTGCATTGGTTGAAACTTCAGAATAAAGGCTTGTAGCCTCCTGAAATCTCTTCATAGTAAATAGTACATAACAGGGCTCATCAGCCAGGGCGCATTCCTCTGCCTCATCCAGGAGCAGGGCAGCCAGTGGGTGAGGCACCTTGCTGGGGACAGGCCAAGGCCAGGCTGGGACATCGACCTGTGGGTGTGTGTCAGACATAGTTTAGTGTTAGGAGCATGTCACACAGAGACATCTCAATGGCTCACTGAAGGGAGAAGAGAATCTTCACCTCTCCTTGGGATGAGGAGCAGTTAGTCAAATAGAGGACAGAACACTTAGCCTTGTTAATTTTAAGCCAGAGGTGGCTGTGGGATCACCCTTTTTGGTTATCACCAAACTGTGAGTTAGGCTAAGCTATAAATAATATGAAAAAGCACCCTTAGGACGCAGCGTCTCACTATGGGTTGAGGGGAATTGGAGCTGCGTGCTCTCACAGCCCGTCTTCAGCAACAACCTTTATGAACTGCAGCTTTAGCTCACTCTTTTAGCGAGAAAGCCAATTGTGAGAAAGGAACGATCTGCTTGCCTTCTCCAGCAGAGGCCTGTTATTTCGCCCATTTAGCCATAGTATAAGGTCTCAGCCTACCATGAAAGGGCATGTTTTCATTTTCATTACTTTACAAACATCTTATTTTGAATTGCAGGAATACTATAACCCAGCTTGAGTTAAGTGTGATTCTTAAGGAAACTGGAAAGCAATTCAGCATTCCCCATACAATGGTGCCGCACATTCATACACCTTTCAGGACAGAAGAATATCATAATAAGGACTCTTGTGCCGCTGTGCATTCTTTAAAGTGTTCAAAGGGTGAAAGAGCATGGCCTCTTGTTATGTATATAAAGCAAAGATGTTTGCCTCTCTATGTGATTCTGGCTCCTCAACTGGCTTTTGATATGCAAACTGAGATACACTGGAATGCTTTAGGAAAAATAAAGACATGTTTCTGTCTGTATGGTTTTTTTAGGGGGAAGGGAGAATTAATTCAATCTCTTAACAGCATATTAAATTACTCAATGAAATAGAAGTGTAGATCACAAATATTTTTATTTATTTTCTCTGTGGTAGTATATATGGCACCTTGGAAATTTCTCTTAAAAATGGATGGACTGAAAGAAAAAAAATGTTAAGTAGTCAACAGACATGTCTTACTGCAGCATGGTAAGAAAGCTTATGAGAACCATGTGAAACTTCGTATTTAAGCTTGAGTACAGGGATATACGTAAAACTGATGGCATTGTAGTGTCTGTTATTCAAGCAAGCCTTTTCAACAACAATAAACACTGCCAAAATCACCAACTCCAAAATACTTCCTGAGCAAACCTGAAACGTATCTACTGAATGAAATCACACTGGGAATTGTATCTCAAGGTAAATGACATGTACAGCTTAAATAAGCCGTAATTGGCTAATTAAATTATTTGAAAAACATTTCAAAAGCTAAGGCTACATTATTTAATTTTACCTACTGAATCTAAATTCTCCCTGCAGTATCAAATAATGTCATATTCTAATTACATTTCTACCCTGAACTAATAGAAATCCTTAAAAATTATGATGATAAAAACAGTTAACTAATTAGAACCAGCAAATATAATTAAAAAAATTTAATAAACTAAAAATGCCGCTGGTTAATATTAATGATGGCATCTTTCTTTTGATACTTAAACTAAAATGTCCTGCTCAAAATAAATAAATAAATAAGGTTCCATTATCAGCTTTCTTGAGTAGCATATTACAGTAATTGGCTCCACTGAGATGATTGCTGCATTACGATCCTGGCTGTGAATGCATGCAGAGAGACAGATGAACGGTTATCATTCAAATGCTCAAATGCTCGAAAGAAACAGACATTGACATTTTGTATGTGAATAAGGATGTGAGGCTCCTGGTGACTGAGGAAAAATAACAAAAAGAAAAGATCATCAGAAGTGGGTTTAAGTCACTGATAAATTCACTGCTTTCCAGTAAGGGTTTCTGTCACTTTCTGCCTTCCTCTTTTTTAAATTAGACTCTTTTTCATTCTCTGTGCAGAGAGAGAGGTCCTCATAAAACAGAGACGATGTAAACATAAACACATAATGCTATGTTGTATCTCTGCCTGAAGTCTTCAAAAGCGGACAGTACATGGGCTCTTTTACATTAGGCACAAGCCAAGGCAAGACATGCAACTCAGGGAGAATTTTGAAGAAATGGATTTGTCTTATCCCAGCAGTAGGATCAGCTGCTTCTGGCTGATCCCTAATTCTCCTCTAACAAAAGCTTTTTATCTTTTTTTTTCTACCTGCTCCACAGTTTCTGTCTGTGTGGTGAAAGTAAGTCTGACTTTATAGACCCCTGATACATACAAACCAGCAGGACCACAGCTATCTTGTCATTTGGTTCAATCTAGTGTTTGGGACCCTTAAGTGGAAAAGCTAATAAATCCCTTCCCTCCCTCCTGGCTATTTCAGCTGATTTGACAGTTACGCTACCAGAGCTGACCTGAAGGCAGTTTTGCTTTTGTTTGTAGTCCCTGCCCCAGGCAGCCCACCTAAAGCTTGTGCCTGTGTGCTTGAGTAAGTGTTGGATCCAAACTATACATTGGTTGGTAACATATCTTGGTTGGTTACCTTGAAAGCAGGAAAGGGGTTTTACTACTACCTTTGGTGGAGACTAAACAGTTCTGATGTACTCACAGATATAGATTTTATTTTTGGTCTGTGCATAATTTAGAATTAATAAGCATTTTATATATATTTGCTGTTATGCCTTAATATGACTAGCACTTGTCCCTCAGTTTCAATCCTGTATTATTTCAGCACACTTCAGTGGGACATGATAAAGTAAAATTTGCTCTGAACAAGAAGTGTCTCATGTTTTTCTGTTTCTGTAATCATTGTGTCCATGTAGGCAGTTTTCCATTCAGAAGATGTTAGTTTAAATATCTATAGCCCTGCATGTACAATCTGAGAATGTTAAAAGGTACCAGGTCACTGGAAAATAAATATTTCTAGGAATGAATCAGTTCAAATGAAACTGCTTTTTCACAGAGAGAGTAAAAAATGAAAGAAACTATTTAGGAGATTTTTAAGGGGTTTTTTTTAGTTTGGTTTTTAGTTTGGTTTTAGTTTGAAGGAACAATATACAAGAATTAAAATATTGTAAAAGTAATTACAGAACAATCCTGGAAAGTTTTGATGGACCTAGTTTAGAATGTTCTTGAAAGTTAAGGCTGTTTCAAAATGGAAAACTATTTTTCAACTGTTTGCATTTTTTTTTGTTTTATACACCATTATATTACAGTGTTAATCCAACTTTGCTCTTAACATGTATATAAAACAGATGTCTTGTACTGTACTGTTTCTGACTCCATGTGATAGGACTGATTAATCTAGCAAACAATTTCTGTCATCTACAGAATGAAACATAACCTTAGGTTGAAAGTGAACTGTGTTCAGTGTACAGTGATGAGAAATAAAATACTTAAAAAAAATGCACATAACTCCACATGCACAAAAGGAATATGTGTTTTGAGCAAGTAATTTTCCATGGAAGACTTATCTTTTACAAGATAATAAATAATTGTAGGTGATCATATAAAGCAATATTTTGCAAAACATAAAATTCCACAGCAAAATATTACTGAGGAACTTGATGATGATAATTTTTTTTCGGAGCTAGCAAGATGAACT
Source organism: Pterocles orientalis (assembly GCA_011057875.1). Lineage (NCBI taxonomy): Eukaryota > Metazoa > Chordata > Aves > Pterocliformes > Pteroclidae > Pterocles > Pterocles orientalis. The sequence continues at coordinate 119,378 of WKFP01015246.1, read as the reverse complement.
TTTTGTACAATGATGTAAACATGACTGTTTCAGAGTGATGTCTGAACTTAGTATTTCACCATTTTAAAGATTACTTTCTTAAAAGATATGGATTTTTTGACATTTAGTAAAATTATTTAACAGTTTACTGATGTCAGTTTGAAGTATCTTCAGCAAAATAATCCTGCATTTGAAGCCAAATTTTGAAATATGCATTAATTCTTTTTCAGAGCTTATTTATTACAATTTATGTGTGATGAGCAAGAATGCAAGTTGAGCAAAAACTTAATGCTTCTGGTTTTGGTTCCGTAATAAAAGCAAGACTGATAGAACATTCTTTTTCCATTTTTAACAGACTGAAACCAGATTGGAGAAAAGGAATAAACACAACTATTTGTTTAATAAACATCACAGAAATATATTAGCAGGGATAAACATGAAAAATCAACAGGATTTAGGAAGCCTTAAGACTCCAAGCCCAGAAGCAGCCAGTGAAGGTTATGCATTTATGCCAATTTGGTGGACCTGGTGTTCTGCCAAAGGAGTTTTTAATTCAGTTGCCCCTGCAAGTCATCCCTGATAGGTTTACAAAGCACTGCAATTCAAAACTACTGATTTGAATTGCTCACTGGCATAGTTTGACTTTTCAGTTTAGCACAAATCCTTCAAAAATGTTCATATGAAAATTATGACTTTTAGAAATATTTTTTCTCATTTCTTAATTAGTCTCCTGCTCAACAAAACGGCTGCTGGAATGTGAATATAATATAAACAACGGAATTAATAAGTACGACAGTGCTGACTTTTCTAAGGTCAGAAAGCGGCTTCTTATCTCATTTCATTGTATGGGGGGTTGCTGTGTGAACTTCCCTGCTTAGTTAGCAGGCGTTAATTCAAATGTGATAGGTAATACTTAAAATGTCTCTATTACTTAAAAATTACTTGAAATGTCTCTCTAAGAATTCACCTATTCTTAGAAGTAGGAAAGAAGGAAGTATCTTGCAAGATGAGCATTGCCTAGAATAATGGTGGTGTTAAGGGAGGATGAAGGCAGAACAGATAACTGCAGAGGGACAGGTCTTTACAGAGACAGAATGATGAAATGATTGATGTAACTCCCCACAGGAGGCTGGGCTCAGCCTCTAAAAGTTTGAGACACTTGTCTAGACTGTAAAATACATCACCAGTAAAGTTAATCAGGGCCATGACTGAATTCTGCCATCAAATAGCACCGATATTTGTTGTTAGGTCTAAAGGCATTTTACAGTTCTCTGCTTTAACATTTACCCAGTGAACCTCCAGCTGAACGTCTATATTGCTAAACTTTGCTGTGTGTCCAGATGAAACAAATAATCACATGTTCATTTCTTTGGGCACGTGAAATCCTACCGAAGAATATTTGTCTTTAAGACAACACTCCCTTCTGCTCTGGAGAATTTTGAAGACAAATCAGTCAGAAAACTTGCCTAAACATTATTACTTTGAGAAGTTCTCTGAGGCAGACAAGTAACTGTGTGTGTGCATGTGTGTTTAAAAAAAAAAAACACAAAAACAAACCAAAACCTCCAAAACTAAACAATGTTAAGGTTCATCTATATTACCACAGACAGTTTGTCTAGTCTTCAAAGTGAGAAAGGTCTGCTTATGTACCTGTTTCTTGTGTGATGGATCATTCTTGTCAACAAAAAGTGTTTGTTAACAATATTTCATATGTAGCTATGAAGTTGTCAGTTTTGCCCTCAAAAGTTACAGTGGTTAGTCCTATGTTATTTAAGATCGTAGAACACGGCACACAGCGTCATTTCATTACTGCAGTTGTTATTTCTGGAGGGTTAGGAAATACTTTCTTATGTTCAGGGGTCGCAGTCTGGAGGAATGTTTAGAAAGATACTGTTACAGTGCATGTTGCATGGCTCCGGGAAATTATTATGGACAAAATCCATGGCTGTACTTTCCACTTCTAAATGCTTGCACATTGCTATTTTCACTGCTCAGTATTTATTTAACAGATTTATTTGTTTTGTGCACCTTTTGCATACGGATTCATGACAAGTGTCACTGGCATTAAGACAATGTGCTGGAGACTAAAGATAAAAGGTTTTAAAGATAGTAGTTGGAGTTTTTTGTTTCCATCCCCTCCGCTTGCCCCATTTATTTTTTTTTCTTTCCCTTCTTTTCATCTTTCTTTTTATTTTCTGCCCAGAAAAATTCAAATATTGGTACAAGTTTATAGCTAATAGTAATACCATTCTTAATTTAAAGTAAGTTTTAAAACAAAGTTTATTTTAAATTTTTGCAATAATGGACTATATCATAATCTATAAAGTAGCTACATTTAATAAGAGTGCAATTAGGTTTCTACACAATTGAAGATGCTAATAGCAAAACATCATTTGAGAACCTTAAAAGGAAAAAAAGCCCCTATCATCTAAGCCATAGTTCATAGGAGAATTTAACCTAATTTGAAGAGGCTTTTACCAGATCTTTCTTGGGGGAGTAGGGAGGACATACATGGAAACTTTTTATTGTGGTGTAATAATAGCCACAGTCAAATTTTTTGTCATGAAACAATAGAAGTCTGAACAAAAGGAAAAGAGGATTTTACTTAACTTTGTGAGCTCAGGATAGATCAAGACACTGATGTATTTGGACAGTAGAGGCCGCACTTATCTCTTACTACACTGGTATCTAGAGGCATCCAGATATTTCACAATATTAATAATTATCCCAAGCACTAGAAGGCCCAATCTGAGCAGCAGTACTTTAATCTTTGTGCTGGCTGGCTTATGATGATGCCAGTACTGTCTCTCTAGGTACTTAAAAGGCAGGTTTTTGTGGAAAAGGAGAGAATACGTACACTGGAAAATCAGAGGTGTTTGGGAAGTGAACTACATGGCAAAAGAGAAAAAGAGAAACAGAGAGCCTTCTCTAGGGTTAGGTTGGATGGAGCCAGTATGAAATATGCTGTCAGGTCTTGCTCAAAAATCTTCAGAGCAATTAGGATTTTTTTTAGCTGGGAAAGAGTTGGGTGGGTTCTGTTGACAAACCAACAATGGTAGTTCATCAAAAGCAGAGAGGATGCTTTTAAAAGGGCAGAAGATCAAGGGTAGAAGCCATCAGTCCTGTCACTGCAACCATGGAAGTACTCACGCCTGCAGAAGAAGTCTGATTGAGACACATCTGTGTTTTAGGAAGTTTTTCTTTATGTGAGTCATACTCCAGAAAATAAGTGAATTGTTTCTTCTGCATAACTTTAAAAAAAATGTTTCAAAATGAATTTAGAAAGCCACAAGTTAGGAGATATATTTTAATGACATTGCAGAAAAACTACATACAATTCGAAGGTTTTTGCTTGATTTCTTAATAATTCACAAACTGGATCTCTTTGTGCAAATCTTCTCAAGCTTCAATGTGCCTTCTCCTAAACCTACAGAAAAGTATATATGTGTAGCTGATTGTTAATTTTTACTGTTTTTCTCCTGTACACAGTAATTTAACTTACAAGGAAATATTTTTTTGTTGTTCTTTTACTTATTCTTCCAAATGTTGCACCACACTTGTTTAATCCAATGTTATCTCTGTATCCATAATCCAGATTACTCTTTAGAGACCCATCTGAGGAGATAAGAACATTGGAAAATGTTATAGAAAGGTAGGATGCTTCCCTTAGCATGGGTGTTTCAATGTTTTATGGTTCTGTGACTAACACCCTGTAGGACTTTGTAAAAATAATTTTCATCAGTGTTTTCAAACGTATCTACATCTCTTCGCTGAAGTCAATGGAAATTCAGACTCCTAAAGGATTTAGTTACTTTTGCACTTAATTACTGTGGTAATTTTTTCCATAATATTTTCTTTATTCTGATAATAAAATAATATTAAAACTCTAAAAGTAGAAAGTTTCTTTCAGAAATTTCAGGATGTTTAAATTGACTGAAATAAATGCTGCAGAAGTGCTGATATATGAAGGTAATTTTAACATTTGGACCCTTTAGTGAATAGTTAGAAGTGGGAGACCTACTGTCATTATTTTCTAACTCTGAAAAGTTTTTGTTTTATTGTAGCACCTCATTAATTTTTTTGAGTTATCAGGTAGTTTACCTGATAGTAAAGAGGATCATTACATATGGTATTACTAATGATAGTAAACTTTATCAGACAGGGACAGATAAAAGTAACTTTGATTTTGATCCTAGGAAATTACCTCAAATACAAATATAGTGCATTGTATATGAAAAGGATCAAAGGGAAGTGAAAAGCTCTCTGACATGCCTGCCCAAAGCAGGCATGCTAGATCTTCATTTTTCCACTACCTCCTTGTGCCTATTCTCAGCGGATGAATGCCTGCCATTGAATTAAGTGCACACCTCCTGTGGCACCAGGGGATGTTCCCTGCCAACTTCTTAGCCAGAAGGATTTTACTTTGAAGGCAAGTTGGCAGGTGGAAGAGCTACTCTTCCTTGCCATCACAGAACAGGAAAGTGACATAGTGCCTTCCCCGGCCAAAGCACAGTCATTTACCCTGCAGAAATTCAGGTATTGTGGTAAACAGTGACATGTTGAGATCATGAAACACGCATGATCATAATACAAATGTTTACAAATCTGAACTGTAACTTCTTGATTCTATAGCATCATTAAGGTCTTTTCCTAAAAAGTGGGAAATTAAGTGAAATTTAGAGTTCCTTATACTGCAACAAAAAGTGCAGCGTGGCAATGCCTCAAGAGGCGCACACATTGCAAATTTCTGGGTTAAAAGGAAGATTTAATTCGTGAATAAGTGTGTATCAGTGTTGTAGGTGACAATAAAGTGCAATGTAACATTAGAGGTAGCACAGGTCTATATAAATTAATTTCTAGTGTTCATAAGTATTCTGCTCCACACTTTATTTCAGATTGGGCACAGCAATTGCATTTACATATTGCTTGCAGGCAGTAGCATTGCTGTTCCTAATATATCTATTGTTTTTGTTGATGGTTGTATCAGATTTTTTTTTTTTCAAGAAGGGATATTTTCCCAACAACCTTGTTTTATTTGCAGATTTTATGATGGGTCTGTTTTATTGATCTCCTGTTTCATAAATCTTTTCCTTGCCTTTTCTAATTTACAGCGATATAATGAAATAATAGTAATAAATAATAAAAATTCTTGCCTATAAAAGAAAGAAGGAATGACTAGGGCTTTCTAATTCTGAATGCTGCAAATTTGTTTACAGATTTTATTGATAGGTCTAAGATGTTGCTACATCTGAGAATCTGGATACTAAAATCTTCCTCTCTCTATCTCCCAAAATACCTGCCTCCTGCAAAGCAGAATAATAAATGTGTCCTTATTTCTTGCTTTTGGATCTGTATCAGGTGCAGGTGCCCAGGTGCTGGCAGCAGCAGGGGGTCTGCAGGGACAGAATGAAGGCAAGACTATACAAATATTCCAAAAATTTTCTTTTTGAAGAGGAAAATCACTCATTTTGAGATATACAACATAACAACAAGCAACAGGCATAGTAATATCTATAAAGTTAAAAACCGTCCTGTGAAAGGTGACTATCACTTAAGACTACAGGGCTCCTAAATGTTCATTTTTCTCTGTGGCAATGTTGCTTTCCACTTGTTTTTTCCCTGAGATATACAGACTTGAGGCAAAACATAGAGGTTGTGACACTTGCTATTTTCAAAACAATAATATTAGTTGTGCTTTTCTACTCCTCCCATACCATGTTTTTCAGACCAAAACCTTCAGGGCAGTCCCGCAGGTTCCCCAGGGGAACTATCGTCATTTAACCCCAGCCCTCACCAGGACCCACACAGCCACTCTCTCACTCTCCCCTGGTGGGATGGGGGAAAGAATTGGAAGGATAAAAGTGAGAAAATTCGTGGGTTGATACAGAGACAGTTTAATAAGTTAAGGCAAAAGCAGCATGCGCAAGCAAAGCAAAACAAGGAATTCACTCACTGCTTCCCATCAGCAGGCAGGTGCTCTGTCACGTGTAATGGTTACTTGGGAAGACAAAGGCCATCACTTGGAATGTCCCTCCCTTCCTTCTTCTTCCCCAGCTTTTATTGCTGAGCATGACGTTATTTGGTCAACTGTGTCCCCTCCCAACTTCTTGTGCACCCCCGGTCTACTTGCTGGTGGAGTGGTGTGAGAAGCAGAAAAGGCTTTGGCTCTTTGCAAGCAATGCTCAGCACTAACTAAAACACTGTTTCCAGCACAAATCCAAAACAGAGCCCTGTAGTAGCTGCTATGAAGAACGTTAGCTCTATTCCAGCCAAAACCAGCACAGGGACTCAGGGCTGCTTCTGTCCTGTGTGTAAGTATCACTCTCCTACTGTCAGAAAGGGTCCTCAGGTGTCATTTGCCAGATGTTTTTAATACTTTTTGGATCCTCCTTCTCCAGCATTCAGCCTGCATTAGTTAAAAGTTGCTTATATATTTGGATCAAAATCTTATTTTAAACTTGACTTCTCTGCCCTGTATCGGTTCAGTATATTTGATGTTTTGCTGTGTAGTTTCTCATATTTTGTACAGACAATGCACATGTAATTGCAAGGTATATCCTGATGGGTGCTATCCCTCTGCACACACACTATTGTACAATACTCTACAATCGTGGCTGAACATGTCCTTCAAAAACTGACTGGTTTCTTGCAGAAAGACCGTCCGCTCCAGGGAAACCTCTTGTTCCTATGAGGTTGTCTGGGGAACTATCTCCTCCCAGGGCTTGAAGAGGAAAATCTGTGGGGAGAGGACTGCACATGTTTTCTCTTGCTCTGTATTCACATAACACTAGGTACTTTATTAATTTGTTTGTTAATTGGCCACTTTGGGTCTCAGTCCTGAACCCAAGATCAAATCCTGGGTTAGTAGCTGGGGCTGTGCTCCCTCCCAGCTTCTCCTGTTTGCAGACAGCCAGAGAAGCTGAAAGACCTTGGCAACTCCAAAACACAGCCTCTTGCTAGCTATTGTGAAGAAAGTTAACTCTGTCTCAGCTTAACCCAGGACATGAAAATTGCTGTGTTTTGAGGATTCATTTCAGTAGAACAACTGATGTTCCTTGATTTAGAAAGAAAAACCAAAATAACCGAACTTTCTATAGGACTTAGAGGAAATTGGTACTATAACAAGTCCCTTAGGGTATCAGAAACACTAAAATCCAAGATTCTAAGGGAAAATGAAGATTATTTTATTTATTATAGAATAAAAAGCATGCAGAGATTTTAATGTCAATTACTTCTGCATAACCACCTCAGATTACCTTTTTTCTTTCTGTTTTGTTTTCTTTTTAACATAAGAGTATAAAAAGCTGTCACAGTCCTGCTGCGGACTGAAATGACCTCTGTGGGTCAGATGAGGCCAGGGGTTTATTTCAGGTTGCTGCTTAAGTCACTTATTAAGGTTTCTCACAGTTAAAAGAGAAATTCTGTTGAACATGATCATTAGCACTGTCTATTTCTAAAATCTTTTAACACTGAGAGATTGACTGCATTGGTTTTCTGTACAAAGTCCTGTTTCTCCTCTCTCTTGTGTGATCTCTTTCTAAAGAAAAAAAATCTGCTTCTTAGTTTTCTTGCTGATATTTTTAAACAAAACAAATTGTCAAATCTTGGGGAATTTTATTTTAATTTAATTTGCGTTCTATGCAAAGGGTTTCTGTTAATTCTTTCCTTCTCCACAGTGTCCATGCCCTCTAACTTGGGGTCAGCTAGCCCAATGGTTTCTTGAGTTTTAGCCAACAGTGCTCAGTGCACTCTGGCCTCTGGAAATTTTCTTTTCTGAGCCCCTGAAGCCAAACTGTCTGTTTCTGCACCTTTCTGTGGTATTTCAATCGCTTCTTAAGCTGCAGGCTCCCAGAATTGGATCATGACTCTCCTTGTTCCCTCCCCCCCCCCCAGCCTCCCCAGTATGGACGTCCTGCAGGCAAGGACGAGGTACAAAGGTAGACCTCCGTCAAAGGAGCCTGCCTCACTCTCCTAAATCATGCCCCTCTTCTTTAAGGACATCATATCTTTAGTAATAATCATGTAAAAGTACAAATGTTTTCTCTTGGCGTGGAGGGATAAAAAGGGATCAAAGAAATGTACTGTTTGGTGAAAGAAGAAAATGCTTGAATGAGGAAAGTGAGGTTTACTTAAGAGACAAAAAAGGTGGCACAGAAAATCCTGTTATTTGAATCTCTGAACATCCAACATGTTGGCATCCTGTATCCTTACTGCATTAATCTTGCATATCAGGTTTGGTTGATCATCTGGAAGCCTTTTTTTTTTTTCCCCTCCTCAATGTGTAGTGTCGTTTTGGTGTAACGATGCAGGAGAATTTGGGAGGAGGGTATTGTTCTGATTTGGGCTTTGTGTGCTTGTTTCTTCTTCTCTCTGAAGCAATGGCAGCTGCTACAGATACAGATAGGATGCTGTAATTAGATGGGCACTTCCAGATTTCTGTTTGTAATCTTTGCTTTTTGCGCATATAATCACAACTTCTGGTATGCCATGATAAATATGGTTGCTTCACTGCCAGTGGTCCTTTCCAATCAGAGCTGAGACTGTTCTTAGAATGATGAAGAATTTCTGTTTCTACAATGTTTGGCACTATTTCTAGAAAACACACATCCTTTTACGGTATACAAGATATTATTCCAAGTGCATTTAAATGTACTTTTTTAAATAGGACTAAAATTCTACCTTGTTGGAAGATGTGATGTAATGCTGAACAGAAATGGAGTGGAGAAAACTCAGTCCTCTAGCTACAAGGGATTTTTTCCTCTTTCAAATTAGTTTTAAAAATTAAATACAATGAATGATTTTTTTTCTCAGTCTTAGAAAAAAGTGCTGTAGTAGTAATCTGAGGAGATTAAAAACAATCATCAGCTTTCTGTACCCATCTCCTTTGATGTAGATCATCACGCACATCATATTGAAAGACATTTCTTTGCCCATCAGTGTGAAGGGCAAAGGCACTTTTTTCCCAGTATTGCTCTGAGAATCTCAGGTTCATCTAAGTCTGCAAACTTACACTCAGATTCTTTTATTGACTCTTAATAGACTAAAAGTCTGCTACAGGGTTAAATTTGAATGATGATGTTAGGGAAAAAAAATCAAAGGTATATTTAGCAGCATATATTTTGGAATGACAAAACCAATAAGCAGGAAGTCTAAAAATAAGAGTGAAAGGATTTCTAATGAAACGGTATGATCTATCTCATAAGACATACATAAACTCTCTTTAACATTAAATCCACAGGAGTTTAAGCAGGAATGCTGAAGAGAGTTCCTTTAAAATCTGGGTGAGATACGTCATGTTAACTGCATTTCAGTGTCACATTTTATCGATATCAACTGAGGGCAAAAGTTCATATATTAGGTAGAATAAATGAATACTTAATTGCACAGGGCATTATTATTTATTTATTTATTTATTTATTTCAGCCTTTGTCCAAGCATCTTTGTTTACTTATAATTTATGATGTTGTCTCTGTTTTTATTTCTTTTCTCCAGTGGTAAGTAGGGCATATATAATATAGGAGGTTACTAATACAATTTTATACTGACAGTATATAATGAATGGTAGATGCAACACTGCAAGAGAAGTATCATTGCTGAAATGTTGATTTCCATATTTTAGTATTATGGATATGAACACTCAAGTTACTGCACATTATGCTCCTAATCTGTTGGCAAATACCCTACACTTTTTTTTTTTTAAACAAAAAAAAATATATTGTCGCTGATCAAGTTGTTTTGGTTCTCTACAGCCAAACATTCTTGCATTTATATCTAGATTGTATAGAAGACACAATATTTTAATGTGCAATCTCAAGCTACACTCACCAGGAAACACCCCTCTCATAAAAAGCTGTTTCCTTTTAGTGATATCTATTGAGTATACTGGCTTTGACAAAGCATCTAAGGGGGATTTCAGGGATTGTATTCTCTACTATTAACCATTGTGGAATAGCTTCAAAATCCAAGCTTGCACTACATCTGTCTTCATTAGCCTTTCATGTTAACATCATTTCAGAAATCTCTGTGGAGCTGTTCCTGGTCTGCCCCAATACTCTTGAAGAAAAATAGGTCAATTATTTAATGCATGTTTTTGTTTACTTGAAGAGGTATCTGATAAACCAAGGATAATCATGCCTATTTCTTATTTCTGACTGTAAGGTAATCTTAATCTGCAGTATACAAACAGAAATTAATAAAGACCATCCTTAACTTGTACAGTACTATAAAAATGGCAGGTGCTAGGAAACTACACTAAAAGTTAAGGAAAGAGGCCAGTTGCTTTTAAAATGTGTTTGTAGAAAGAAGCCAACATGAATAAAATATATATACAGTTCAACTCTAGAAGAGATGTCAAAGGCATTCCCACAAAAACATGTCAAGGAGCCTACTGGAATGATGGGTTTTATTAAAAATAGGGTGTCAGAAAGAAATGGTCCTAAAGTCACAGAAAGCATAGCTTCATTGAGGCTTAAAATTGCCCTGAAAGCCAAGGTACAACATTTGATGAATAAAATAAAATCTGATTCAAAGAGCTGTTTATGTGGCTTGTTCTCAGCAGTCGTCAGTCCTAAATAATGCCAGTAAGTTTTCTGGAAAGTAATAATAGCAAAAGTTTTCTACAAGGCAGTGTGATACAGTTAAGATGCCTGTTTATTCTCTTATTGCTTGTTCTTCCACAGTTGTAGTCAACAGACATACTGGCTATAGCCACGTCAATTTAAGTGACAGCCCTGGAAATTTAAAATCTCAATAGAGTATCTTCTTGTTTTGAGGATTTCTTATGTTTTTTCCACACCTACTGCTGTATCTGGCAGAAGTAAGCCAGTACTCTTTGTGAGCAAAAAAAGGGATGTGAAAGTAAAGAATATTGTCATAAATTGTGCTGTGCTTGCCTCTTCCAGTCTGCAGTGATGTCACAATGTATCATTTTCTCATATTTTTAAAATAAATATTTTCTGTTACATTGATTTGCCTGCTTAAAAACTCACTGTCATGGAAGGCGTAAGTTACGCACTTCAGTCACACAAGAGAAGCAGCAATATGTTTTATTGATATAAAACAGCAATTTAACAAAGTTCAAAGGTTAACATGACAGTGATTTAACAAGATTCAATCATAGAATCATAGAATGATTTGAGTTGGAAAGGACCTTAAAGATCATCAAGTTCCAACCACCCTGCCATGGGCAGGGACACCCTCCACTAGACCAGGTTGCCCAAAGCCTCATCCAGCCTGGCCTTGAACACCTCCAGGGATGGGGCATCCACAGCTTCCCTGGGCAACCTGTTCCAGTGTCTCACCACCTTCATAGTGAAAAATTTCTTCCTAATGTCTAGTCTAAAATTACCCTCTTTCAGCTTATACCCGTTACCCCTTGTCCTCTCACTACACTCCCTGACAAAGAGTGCCTCCCCATCTCTCCTGTAGGCCCCCTTCAGGTACTGGAAGGCTGCTATTAAGTCTCCTTGGAGCCTTCTCTTCTCCAGGCTGAACAACCCCAACTGTCTCAGCCTGTCCTCATAAGGGAGGTGCTCCAGCCCTCTCATTAATTATGTGGCTCTCCTCTGGACTCTCTCCAAGAGGTCCAGGTCTTTTTTATGTTGGGGGCCCCACATGGGGTCTCACGAGAGCAGAGTAGAGGGGGAGAATCACCTCCCTTGACCTGCTGCTAATGTTTCTCTTGATGCAGTCCGGCACATGGTTGGCTTTCTGCTCAGCAAGTGCACACTGTTGGCTCATGTTGACCTTCTCATCCACCAATACCCCCAAGTCCTTCTCCTCAGAGCTGCTCTCTATCCATTCTCTGCCCAGCCTGTATTTGTGCTTGGGATTGCTTCGACCCACGTGCAGGACCTTGCACTTGGCCTTGTTAAATTTCATGAGGTTTGCATGGGCCCACCTCTCCAGCCTGTCAAGGTCCCTCTGGATGGCATCCCTTCCCTCTAGCGTGTCCACCACACCACACGGCTTGGTGTCATCAGCAAACTTGCTGAGGGTGCACTCCATCCCACTGTCCATGTCTCCAACAAAGATGTAAAAGAACACTGGTCCCAGTACCTACCCCTGCGGAACACCACTTGTCATTGGTCTCCACTTGGACATTGAGCCATTGACCACCACTCTTTGAGTGCGGCCATCTAGCCAGTTCCTTATCCAGCGAGTGGTCCTTCCGTCAAATCCATGGCGAGGAACACTTAATCATTTACTTCCCATTGAGTCATGAGGTTTGGAAAGGACGCCCTTGCTCTTTAAACTCCTTCTCAGAGAGGAACATAGGTGTGGCTTGATCCAAGACTAGTCCCAGATTTGGTCAACAGTTTATGTCTAAGGGTTATATATGTGCAATCAATCCTTCATATCATTTAGCTAAGATTTCATAGTTCAGCATGCTGTTAATCACATACCAAAACCTGTTGCAGCAAGGAATCTCTCAACATTGCGAGTAACCTGGAGAGCTGTCCTTACTCAAGGGGAGATCCTGCTGCTGTGCAAGAGAGCTCAACAGGCCCTGGGCTGTCAAATATTTGTAGAGTAAGATCATTGACTTATAGTCTTATTTGCATACCAGCCATATTTCGGTTAGCACATGCTTGGCCAGCCCTCAACTGTTCAGCAAGATGCACAAGATTGCCCTTGGCTATTGTGTTGTTATCTGCCTCCTGAACCTGCTCTGAGACAGATGCAGCCATCATGACCAGACACATCCATTATGGCCACCACTGGTAGTTATTTCTTGAACAGGGTTGTGGGAGACAAAGATCAGGTTGCCAATGGGGTGGGAGGAGGGAGCGGAGGCACACTATCACAGATAGCACACTATCACAGTTATCCAAACTCTGGACTTTTGAGCTTGTCATTAAAGTCTTATTCAGGTTTAAATAATTCCATGTTGTCAACAAGCATGCCCCAATAAAATTCTGGGTTTAGTTTTATAATATCATACAGTATAAACATGTGTCAGCTAAAACGGATTTAGCTGTATGCACAGCCTAATTAAGTATTTTTTATTTCTTGTCACTTTGGTGTTTCATGGCTCAGGTTACCGAATTACAAAATAGGAACAATGATAGCGATATTATGAAATATATGTAAGAACAAATTACTATTATTGTTATTTTCTGTAAGGCCCCAGGTCACATAATACGATATGTGATCATGTTCCTATAACACTGTCCTCCATGCTGTTCCCTTTATTTTTTGCTCACTGCATCCCTTTCAACATACACTTCAGAAGCTCAGGATCACCCAGCATGGCATAATAATTAATGGCAAATAGGCAATGATCAATGTCATTTTACTGCTTCCATTGCTCAGTATTTGCCATGATATTCTTCAGATGACTTAACAAAGCAAGCACATTTAATTTATGGTGTATTAAACACGGTGGTATGTTCCTTTCTTACATACACTGAATACAAGCTGTGTGCCATCAATAAAATTTTTTGCAAACACTCTGAATTCTTTCTTTATTTGTACTACCCAAGCTGCTTAGTACAGTTGTAACCACCCAGCAGATGGAGAGATGACAAACCGTGTCACACCATGCCTCTTTATAAAGAGTTTGCTGATTCACAGGCTCAATTGATTTCATCTCAGTCAGGTGCAAGAACAGCTGAAATGTTTTTATTGCAGAATGTTTCAGTCTTGCAACATTTTATCTGGAAGAAATAATATTTTTTTTTTCGGTATGGTATTTGTTTGTTTTAAAAATAGAATTACTGACAGTTTATGATGTCTACAGAACAGTGTATGGAGGAAAAAATAAACTCTAAGCTCTCCACCCATCCTAACCCATGGTAATCTGAATATCTAAAACCACTAGGATAAAATTAAAAAACAAACAAACAAACAAATAAAATGCACTTCCCCACCTTTTTCCTATATGTATGTACTCTCATGCTTTTAAGAATCAAATCAAGAATCTACTGATGGAGTTTAGGGAGTTTACCATTTACTCAGGTAGTTTTCCTGACAGGGCTTACTGTCTGCATCCCTCATCAGCTAGGAAAAGAAATGTATTATTTTTTTATTATACCAGGCTTCAATCCATCAAAAATACAATTTAATTTCTGACAGGAACTTGTGCTGGATAATCCTGAAGGCTTCTTCCCTCTTGGTCAATACCCCTGTTCATAAATCAATAGTACATGAATTAATAACCTAAAATATTTACTCAAGTAGAGCTTGGGGTGAAGTCTAACCTAACTCTTGAGTGTGCAATGTTGGGTTGCACTGGGAAAGAGGTAAATGACTTCTTTTATTTCAGAATCACAATTATAAACCAATAACAAAACCTTAATTGCAGTTGAAACCCAAATGAGTACATTGTCTATTTTATTATAAATTTTAGCGTAGAAGCCAATTCAAGTAAAAAGCTAGCTGTCAAAAGTATATCTGTTCATCTATGTTCTCTATAACTCAGACAAAAAAATGTTTTACGCTGGTATAACAGAATGGAAAAGTACTCAGTGTCCCCTAGTAGGCTGGCTGGTCTAAGGGGCTGGATAGGCGCTAGCTGCACTAGCAGCATGGCTAGTGAAAGTGAGCACATGGCATGTTCACAGCCGCAGGATCTCATGCTGGTGCTTAGAAATGGAAGAAGGTGGAAAGGTCCTTAGTCCTGCAGCATTCTGAAAATGGCAGGTACTTGTAGCTGAATAATGAAAAAGATGAGACAGGACCATCTAGCTCTTAAAAATGTTTTATTTATAGGGAAACTAGAAACCACAAGTAAACTGCCTCTCAACTTGGCTGTAAAGAGCACATCAGAGCTTACTATCTGAGATGTCTACTGAGCAGCCAGCAGGAATGGTGGCTTTTAATGAAACTGTAAGGCAATTTAAGTTAGTGGCATCTGAAAATAAGTGACATTTCCACATAAAACTGTTCCCTAAGACAACATACAGGAATGAATAATGATGATAAATTTGCTTCAGAGGAGGAGAGGCAGAGGCAGACGCAGCTGTTTCTGGCAAAGTAAGCCACACTTAATTTTCTTTCCGATACAAACCATCTTCCGTTCATATGTACGACCAACCTGCTATTCTAAGTGATACATTACTGAAAATCATTAGTTCAGGGAAGCATTTTTTTTAAAGAGAAGGAGAGGCCTGGCTACGAGACAGAAACGTCTGTGAAATGTTTGGAAGTTAGTAGTATCAAAACAACTGAATTTCTGCTTAAAATTAATTTTGTATCAGCTTATCATAAATAGATGTTACTGGGAAAATTATGCCAAACCTAATTTTGTTTCAATGCTGTTCAGTCACAATCTACATAGAAGCTGTCTGAAGAAAGTGGAAAATTAAAGCACAAGATTTTCTTCTTTCTATTTTCCTTTTCAGAGCACCAAAACAGGTTGTTCTTAACTTGTAGCTCTCCCACCAAACAGTCTTCGCTAGGATGTTCTCCATCATGTGAATTTACTGAGTTCCACAAAAAGGGAGCAGGTAGTTATTTTCCAAGATGCATTAGCTGAGGAAGAGGTTAGAACTAGCTACTAGTCAAAATAAAAGATAATATTTCACATAAAGGTATCTAATTTATGGTGTGTAGTCTTTTTATTTATTAGAGAGAAGGTAACAAATATTTTGAAAGATATATGAAGAGTGGACAACATCCACCAGAAATATGTAACTGTAGTGAACCCTCCTTTGAGGACACAGAGAAGCTAGACAATCTTTTTAGTCCCTTTCACCTTATTTTTCTATGATTTTAGGAACCTGGAATCAAGCTTCAAGGCTGGAACACTGTGGCACTGCCTCCATTAATTGTCCTTCTAAATTTTTTGGAACTAAAGGGGTGATGCCTGTTTGTCCTAGTCCTTGTGTCTTTATAAAGACAGAGAATAGACATGAAAACTTATAGCAAGTCATAAAAATACTGTGATAATCTATTTTAATAATCTGAAACACTGAAGCTTGCAGAGAAATAACTGCACCATTTTAAACTACTCTGGTAGAATAGTGTATAGTTTCTAAATAAAGTGGCATAAAGCAGAACCAATGTCTTTCCCCAGAGAAGATTTTTCAGCACTTTGCCCAGTCTTGTTTTAATGACTAATGTTAATGAGTATACCAAAGGTAAATGGTAAACTTGACAGGAAAGATTCATCATACAGAATAAAGAAAGCAAGATGAGAGCTGATAGGAAAAAATTTTTTTGGTTTATCACTATTAAACAAGCAATTCAAAAACTTTGTGTGAATTTTCACCACAATAGGAGACCAAAAGACTTCCAAATTTCCTTTCCTGAGAATAATGTTTAGAAGTAAATAGATTGGGCTTTCTATGGCAATATTTTTTGGTGAAAGTTGACATGAAACCTCACCTTGTATACATATGAAGATTCAGAAACTGCCATTTACAGGTCTTTCTTTTACAAAAAAAACCCCAAGGTATAACATCTATCAAAAGATCAAAAGAGAGGCACAGAAATGTGAGGAAGTTCAAATGATCTAAATTTGATAAAACTTTTATTAAAGGAAGGGTTTATAACTGACTGCATAAAATGTCAATAAAAGAAATAAAAATTGAATCATCTGAGACAATTTCATCTTGTAAGTGTAGTTCTGGGTGTATTTTTCTTTGACTGTAAAGATGAAGACACATTTCTAGGAAGAACCTAATAATTTCATGCTAATTAGTCACAATTCTGAGTCCTTATGTTCATAATTGAATCCAACAGTTTAATGGCCATATGTTGGCTTACACATCAAAGCTAGCTGTTGCATGGTGTAGTGGTGGTGCTGAGATACACCAAAAAGCTGAAACAAAAATTGATGCTAAATAGTCAACATTTCCCTAGATAGAAGACCAAATGGCAGGGTGATGCACATGTAATTATAATAAATGAGCCCTACACACACACAGTTTCTTTGACCAGGGAGTGGAAGTTGTGTCACTCCTTCTACTTTTGCAGTTATGCAAGTAAAGATCTACAAAAATAAGTTAATAAACTGGGATGAAAATATAATGTAATGCCTACACACAGAACCTTGTCATCCTCCAGCTTATCAAATCCCCATTCACTTACTCAGCACTCCTACAGGTGTGTGGAAGCAATGAATAGCTCTTAGGTTTCTTACATCAATTAACCTTCAACATCTGCTTCTATGCGTACCGGGTTGCCTCAGTCTTGACAGTATTATATAGCTTCCTACCTATTTTATTTCTAGACAAAAACAAGGGCTGAAAACAACATAGTCTGCCACCCGTCTCACTTGAAACATTTGATTTGGTACTTTCAAAACATACAAAGGTACCTGATATGCACCTGTGAGCTCATTCTAAGTACCTGTGCTGGACTAAGTTTCAGACTCCTGGTCAGCTCTTTCTTCTTTTCATTTAGATGTGGGCTTTTCAGGCACCATTCATTTAGACTATGCTTTGGTGAATATTCCTGGTACAAGTAACTGCCCACTTTTCAGCTTTTGTAGTGTCTGCCTTTTATGAGTCTAAATAGATGCTATAGTTCTGACCTCTGTTGAGATCTGCTATGATCCTGTTTCTTGTGTTTGGCTTCCTCAGTGTAATTGTAACCAGTCACCTGAGAAAAGGCATAAGCAAATGTAGGAAATGGGAATGTTTTCTGTGGCCTTCCTTACCATTTCTGTGGTCACTGAATACTTAAAAATCAATATATTTTATTATTATTGTAATAAAAAACACAAAGAATCATTTGTCTAGAGTAAAATACTTTGATGGAAAAATGACAACAATTTTGAAACTATCATTTGACCTTGTTTGTTTGTATAGACACCTATGGCTTTAAAATTGTAAAAAAAAAACCCCAAACATCTGGACAGGGGCATGTCCCTCAGGACCGCCCTTAATGCTTTTCCAGACACTTGTCCCTGCATTCAGTTTGTGTTCTCTCTACCCTGTCTGTCTAAAATGTTTTGGTTTTGAAGCAGACATTTCACATAGGCAAGTCTTTGTTTCAGGGCATTAGCCTTTGTCACAGTTTTACTGTTTCCCTCTTCTCTTCCCGTCCCCACTCCCTCTGTGGCTCTTGGTGTGTCTAGCAGAGGACAAGGAAATGCGGAGATGCAAGAAACTTTTCTACCTTCAACGGCAAAATCAGTTTTTTTCAAAAAATAATTCAGTCTGGACATGATTCAGTTTTGCATCTAAGTACTCAAGATTTCATTTTTAACCAAATGAGTTTCTCATTTGTTTACATCCTTGATGCATTTTCTATTACTCAAGGGGAAATACTGACACAAATGCTTGCCATGAGTACTTGGTCTTGTAATCTATGTAGAGTTTACTGTTAAAGCTGCTTCTTCTATCTTTAGTTAATAATGAGCGTAACCCATGACAGAATTGTCTAAGACTTGTTTTACAGCATAACTGATGGGTGTTTCAGCATAAGATCATCAAAAGTCTAAATTATTTCATCTCTGATAGACTAAAACTTTAACTGATTTCTTAAGACCCTTCCTCACCACCTGCTGTGATGGATGGGTAAAGGGAGAAATTTTATAACTTTCTGGGCAAAGAATAGTGCTATACTCAAGTCTTTAGAGACTCATTTATATGAATCTAATTGCTTTGCTATAGCCTTGTCTTTATGCTTTGCTATGTGAATGCTTCAAAATGTAATCTCATTGTCTAAAAATCCAAAATCAATATAAAAGGAAGCGAAGCAGCTAAAGTGTGAAAGGAAGAATTTTTCAAATTAGAAATTAGCATGTCATGTGTCCATGCCTTATTAGAACTAAATTATTTTTATATAAAATGTATTTACCATCTGTTTAGTTAATTAATATCCAATTAATAATAAATAAAATTCATATTCATTGCAGTAGTTCAGTAGAACTTTAAAAACTGTCCTACCTGAGGGTTTTTTAACAATGTAGCATTTAGAATAATGCAGATTATGCATACAAATGTCTTTGAGTTATTTGTTTTTTAAAATTAGACTTATCTTTACAAAGAGACAAAAGACCCTAGTCTGCTATCATCTTGACCAAACCACTTCCAAGATTAGACGACCCAATACAAGAAAATTCACAGTGGACCATTAGCATGTAATCTGTCCCTAAAGGACGTGACGACAGTTGTTATTTTTACTTGTAAAGAAGATTTAAATTTCCTAAATGGAAATGTTGCAGTGTCAGCCTTAGATTTAGGAAGTCCACACTTACATTCCTACTATGACAGAAATTTATAGACTTTGCATCAAAAAAAAAAAAAAAAAAAAAAGAAAAAAAATTATAAC
>WKFP01015246.1:84246-97491 GCA_011057875.1 Pterocles orientalis | reverse complement strand
AAAAAAAAAAAAAAAAAAAGGAGGCAAAAAGGTTCTGACCATATAACATCATTTCTTCTCTTGCTTAAGTGGATGCAACTACAGAAGAGGTTGCAGGAAAGTGACGTGCTGTATGGTACACAGGCAGCTGGAAATGCCATACCTATGTGTTCTTACACATTGCACCTTTTCTAGACTCTGGAGCCTCATCCCAGTCGGGATACCTGATCCTGAACTCTTGCAGATATGGGCAGCCACACATTGCTTTTTTCTCAAAATATGCCTCATCTTTCTGCATTACACATATGTTCAATAGATGAGCTTTTAATGGAATTTGAGGTGTATAAGGGAGCTGTTTTACCTCTGTCTGCAGACGCATTATATAATTAATCTGTCTGTCGAATGAATTCCTGTACTACCCACAGTTCTCCCCACCCCTTTAGCATGAGGTGGACTCACTACCACTATGCCTGTGTCTCTGCTGTCTACCAGACTGCAAAAGAAAGGGGGAGGCTAAAGCACAACATGTTCTTTATCCTACAGTCCATGTGTCAACATCGCTGGCTGTAGGATGCCTGCAGCTGAGATGAGACACTTTCTTTTGCTGTTTTCTAATGACGGTCATGTTCAGCCAGCACTGGCTCTGAACTATTACAGCGTTCGGCGTCTCAGTCTCTGTGGCTGAATTGCTTGTCCAGTTGTCGGATGCATAACACTATTGATGTCACTTCTGGGTGTCCCTTGATAAAGACAGCAGTCAGGCACTGAAATCCTTGGGGTATCTACTTTTGTGGCTCTTTACACCTGAGTCCCCACCTGCAGAATGGGAGATAACAGCTCTTCCCTACCCCATGAGGTGTTGTGTAGATAAACATGATGCTCCAGCTCCACAGTCAGTAACATATTTAGCCCATGTAAGCTTAGTAACATAGAACTTTATACAATTTACCCCCCTGTGAAAATCCAGATACACGGAATGGCCTTAATATCTAATGCTTTTAAGCACTGTGGTTGATATATACAAGTGGTGAGTGAGTTCTTTATCTTTATTATTTTTAAAAAATGAAATTATCTGTGGTTTTCCTCATCACTATGTATTCTTTTATTTTCACATTAAGAGACAAGGTAAGCAGTATAGCTCATGCTGGATTGTCTGTATACTGGATTATTTTTTATCACTGCATCATGTCTTGCTTGCAGCAATGAAAACCCTAAATCTAAATCTGATTTTCACTTGTACTGAAATTTCTTAAGACTTCTAATTATTAATGTCACTGTACCACATAAAGTTTTTATTACAGCCTTCTGACACAGTGGCTCATTGTTTTGTTACAGATGAGGAAAGAAATATTTTGTGCTATGTAAAGGGTCCCTTATATTGTCCAATTGTCAAAGAAAATGCTAGTTTAAGCATGAGAGAGAGGGCAGTTGCTTTCCTTCTATTGATTTACAGCTGTATCAGCCTTAACGTGTAATCAGCAAAACTTTGCAGCTGGCAAATTTATGTATGTGCTCCTTCAAACTGCATGGTAGGAGACCAGTTAAAGCACAATCTTTCATCACCAGTTGCTAAAATTATTAATTTCTAGTTGCTAGGAATACTTGATTTGCATTACATTTAAGGCTTTTTTACATCACCCTAGAAGTGTTGAGGGTAATTAAATATGATTACATTTCTGCATGCTTGAAGGTATCTTTACAGTGTTAGGCTGTAAAGTTATATAGTGTAAACTCAGATGGTGAAATCCTGATTCCAGTCAGTAACAAAATTCACATTGATTGTAATGGAACTAAACTTCACTCAACTTCTAGGGCTGGAAGGGGCCATAATAATTATCTAGTCAGAACTACAGCATAATACAGGACAGAATTCCTTCAAGTGTTTCTTACATAAAGTCTGTAATTTCTCCTTGAGCTATTACATATCTTTCAGGAACATACAATTCTCATTTAAAGTTCTCAGTGATGAAGAACTAAGTATTTCTCTAGGTAAATAGTCCAAATAGTTGATTAGATTCACTGATAAAAATATGCACCTAGTCTAATATCAATCATCTAGCTTCCACCTTCAAATATTGGATCTCGTTATGCTTCATTTGTTAAATTAAAGGGCTATTTGCAATCAGAAATCTCATTGCAAATAATTGTAGGCTGTAATCAAGTCACCTCTTACACTGTCCCTGGATATACTAGAAACTCTGCAAACCACCTTTTTCAAACCTCATGTTATTCAAGCAGTATTTTTTGTGAAGCTTTCTGTTTGTCTGTAGCTTTTTTTAAGATGTGGACAGCAAAAAAAAAAAAAAAATAAAAATGCCAGGAATGCCAGCAGTATAGCAATTTTTCTCTAAATACAGTAGTCTTTAAATGTATCTCTTTTATGTTAATCTGACTTCCAGGAGTTAAACCAAAGGTGGCTGTTCAAAGATAAGGAGCAAACAATAGCAAAGACACGATGTATGGAGTAAGCATCTGCAAGCTACTTGAGATAAGAGTGTCTATGCACCTAGCGTGGAAAATAGTTATATACAGCTTGGCATATGTTACATTTGGCTAATTGTTTCCAAAGCTCAGAGTTTAAAATCAAAGAGGACTTAAATGTTAAAAATGTTGTTTGGGAAAGATGGCATATTGTCAGCACACTGTTAAGGCACCCACTGAGCAGGAGACCCAAGGTCTGCAGACATTAGTCTCATTCCCTACATGGAGAGAGGGAAACTTAGCCATAGCTGAGTTATACAGGATAAAGGCATGAAAATATGCAGCTGGGACTCTGTAGTGTGCTGAATATACACTATGTTGTGTGCTGTGTATCCTTTGAGAATTGAAAGCTAGTATCCAATATGCAGTTTCTGCACCACTTAAATCAGCTGCTTTTGGAGATGCTGGTGGTACAAGGATGCAAGCATGCCAAACACAGTGGTTTCTGCTGGTTTAGTACAGTTGGTCAACAAGGGAACTCTCTGAGATGCCGTTTCCTGGAGCAGCCATAAGGGCAGGAAAGGAGTTCTTTTGCACACATGCAGCCAAAGCACTCTAAGGAGCTGTAAAATGTATCCTATGTGTTTTTCCTCTGTGACCTTTGTGAAAAGCCTAGTCCTCATTTCCATTTTCATTGAGTATTTCCTCCTTTATACATCTTTGTGTTTTCACAGCACTCTTTGCTACCTTAACACTGTACTGCACAAGGACTTCATGTTGGGTCAATTATATATCATTTTCCCAAAGCCCTTTTCAGACTTCCTGCTTTCCAGAATACAGGGTAACATAGCTAGTGAGTGTAATTTTCATTTTTAGTCTCCAAATGTGATTTTATATGTACCTGCACACATAAGTTCAATTGAAGCACTGTTACCATGTAGAGTATGTTCTCTACAAACTTTGCAAGACTGCTATGTTCTTAACATTGTTTGCTATAAGTCTTCAAAATTTAATGGCATTGTTTTTCTACATAATTTATCCAAATATCAAGAGGTATTGGGATAATTTTTTTCCTCTGTTAAGAAAGGCTTCCTGTTCAGCTCCTCAAACTTGTAACTATTCATTCCTGTCAATTTTTTTTTTAAGTAAAAACCACATAACCAGACATGTACAGAGTACTTTAAACATCTTGCTAGTTTCTTGCTCCCTGGTAGGACTATATCTGTAATGTCAGTTGAAATATAAGACAGCCTTATCGTTGTCGTGACTACATTACACTGTTGGCTCATTCTGTAATCAGCCACATTAATTTCCATTTTGGTGGTCTTCATATGTAGGCGTCATCTCTGTCAGTCTTAATCACCCTTTAACAGAAACAAAGCTCATATACCTTTCACTCATTTATCTGCTGAATCATGGTCAGCTGATTCTACAGGAACCTTCTGTGAGGGACTGCTGTGACAAAGCATAAAGATGTGAGCATGGTTTACACTGCAAAAAGAATAAAATTTTCAAAAGGAAATGGGAAAACAACCTATCGAGTATCAAGTATTTACTGAGCAGACAGTCTGCCTGTGTCTGAAGATCTTCAGATTGGAATTAAACTCATGTATTTAAAATGTCTGCCAGCTTTCTGAATAAGCAATAATAAAACTGTATATTTGAGCCAAAATGCAGTTATAGGTAGAACTCCTACGTGCTCAATAGGTACTCTCACCCACAGGCTCACTAGTCCCTCTGAACTACAAGAGATCAAGCCTCATGTTGGATCCTGTTCCTGACACAGTTACTTATCTCCAAAATGTCAAGCTCAAGTCAAGCTAACAAGGTCTTTTACAGTTGTTGTTCAAACAGAACCTACTTTATTGTTCATGCCATCTTAGCTGCACAATCTCGATCTCCTCTTGCATCAAACACTCTATGCTTTCCAGAACGTGACTAAAATGTTACTTCCAGCACTGTGCAGGAAGAATAATAAACATCAAGCCTAAGTTTATGTGTGTGTGTGTTGGTGGTGCTGAGGTAGGAAAGATTTGAACAGAATGCTGTAAAGCTGGCATCGCTGTAAGATCAGAGCTAGTGTTAAGAGTTACCGTGTTTTTTCTTAAATTGTTTCCTCTAATTGCAAGGATACATACTCTGGGTAGAGAAAAATAAACATTATCAAACATCTATTTATTATAGTACATTTTTAAGGTATTATTAGGTGTACATTAAGTTCAACTATTGTACATTATATTTTATGTATACAACAAGAAAACATTTAGCAAGGACAATAAGAGTATATCTGGAGTTAATAGACTAAAATTTATGTCTTATGAACCTTTCAGACAAAATTCTTTTAGAAGGAGAAAAAAATGGTAGATTTTTCTCTGGAATTCTCTGGATCATTGACTTTTTGATGTTAGAAAATAACGTCCCATAACAGACTGAATACTTAAGTTATAAGCTCCATTCCTAAGTGAAAGAAATGCAAGACTGTATATACTGTTGGGAGTTTTGTGTGTTCATCTTTGGTTTTAATTTTTTGTGTCAGATAATCATAGATCTATTCAGGTTGAGAAAGGATCTTGAGAGGCTGGCATTTTGTCTCCCACTCAATGCCAGGTCAACAATTAATTCAGCCTAGATTGCTCAGGACTTTATCCAGTTGGGTCTTAGAAACCCCCAAGGATGGAGACTGCCCAGTCTCTCTGGGCAGCCTGTTCCGCTACTGGACGTGGTGATTTTTTTTGTCCCTTTTACCCATGAGAACCTGTCTACATTTCTGAACACATATTTAATCTTAATCAGTTTTCCTGTGAACATGGCAGCTGGGTACACTCACTGTTGAAATACTCCATGTGCTTGTCTGTATCTGGATGTAACAGAGTGCATTTCGTTTCAAGGAAAACCAGACATTTCAGATGTAACAAAATGTGTGGTGTTGTTTTGTTTTGGTGCTTTTTTATGATTGCTGTTTGTGTAGGGTTTTTTTGTTTATTTGTGGGGGTTTTTTTGGTTTTTGTGTTTCCCCTAAAATGTTTATTCCATGGGAAAATGCACAATCTAAATATATTCTCTGGAAAAGAAGAAATATCAGTGTGTGAAAAGTCCAATATTTTGCTAATATTAATTTTCAGTTTGGATTTTCACTACTGGTTTGACATCTTTGCTAGAAAATGAATGGTTTGCTATAACTAAATATTTTCCAAATGTTTCAAGTTGAAACATGGCTTCCTAAGAGATAGTAAAGATATGCCATAGTTAAAGAGGTAGAGTAAACTTTTTTCAACAGGTGTTTGAAGAAGGAGAATAAATATTTGAATGGGTGTGATTGCCAAAAAATATTGCTGGAAAACATGGAACAAAATAAGGCACAAGAGTGGCAGGAAAGAAAGAGTGTGTTTGTTGGATTGTCAAGTGTCATTCAAGGGGTAATAACAGCATCATCTCGTACAGCTGCACCATTTCTTTAGCATCATACTGTATTTCTACCTGGACTATCACAGGTGATTATGTGTGAAAAGGGAAGAAAAAGAAAGATAAGTGAAGTACAGCCAGCCAGCTCAACACGAAGATGCAGAAAGTCTCATTAAACCCTTGGGGATTATTCCCATACTGACAATGCAGCATGTGCAAAAAATTGGTAAAAGCCAGACAGACTTTTATATAGACCAACATCAATAGTTTTGAGTGAAAATATAAAATAGCTTCCTTCTATATCATTATAATAATACCAGTCATACAGGAATGAGTAAGGAGGTGCTCTGAAATGAAAATCAGTCTTGTAGTCAGACATACATCCACTGACATGGATTGTTGCCAACATATTCGCTTTTATATTTGTTCTGTCATATTTTATTATATTCAAATTCCCCTAATTCCTTTAGCTGAAGTACAAATTATGTCTTTATTTGGAAACAAATATGCACACAAAGGCATTGTGTACCTTCTTGTGTGCAGTGTATGGTGTTACTGACTACAGAGACAGAGTAAAATACTTTGGGCTTTCTCCTGACAGTCAAATAATTGTGTGTGATAAGTTCAGTGCAGTTGCCATTGGAAAACAATGAAATTCACCGATTGTACTTTGCATCATCATAACAGAACACGAGTCAAAATCCTGGTGGGAGAAGAGAGAGAATGTATGTATGTATATGCATATTCTATCTATGCTACATAAAGCATTCAAATATTTACAGTTTACAGTCAGTACAGATGTATTTCTTCAAACTGACACATCATGTGACTCATTGCAATACTTCTTATACTCCTTAATACTTTGGAACTCAGGCAAAGGTTTTTTTGGATTTTTTTTTTTTTCTCAAACTTTCCTTTGTAAAATTTGCAATGGAAGCTAAAGGTCATTCCCACTCTCTTTTATTTCTAATATCATTTTATATTTTAAGTTAGTTAAAAATAATAGATGATGTACATGAGCAGTTTTGTTGTGCCTGTGGGATACCTTCTGATTTACATGGCACTGGTGGCTTTTCAAAAAAACTTTGAGATGGGAAAAATATGCTCAACCTCACAGATCTTTATGTAATAGGAATCTAGGTCATAAGCAGTAAGTAACCACCATGATTGAGAGGTTTTTATAGTGAGACTGGAAAAATCCTGTGAAATGATGCCACACTCGTTCTCTCAGTGTTTCACACACACATCACTGACATCACCAGGGCACCGTCGTTAAAAAGCCAAGTGACTGTTTTTTACTGGTTTGTACTGATTTGACCTTTGTTATTCGTTTGCTGACTAGTTATGTTTTCTGATTTTTTAATGACATTTCATAAAAATGCTATCTGAGATTTCACTGTTTTGTCAGGCATTCCTACCTGAACATATTCACTAAAAAAAAGTAATAAAACAAAAAAATAATCTCCAAAAGATAATAATCTTATTTGATCAACATTTTTGTCAAGCTTTACATATTTCCTTGATAAACTTCAACCTCCTCCCACTTCTTATTACAAAACTGAAGGGAAATTTTTTCCATACTGTAATAACATAATTTTTTGTCATATTGTCAAAAAGTTACTATTTAAGACTTGGCATTACCATATATCACTGCCAAAACTGAAGCATGAATAATGAATATCTGTGTTTTGAAGCTAAGAAGCATACTTGATACATTTTGAAGCAGGTAGATACAACACAAGTAGCAGAAATGCTGGTCCCTTTGGCAGCTGAGATTTCCTTCAAATCCTCATCAGCTAACTATTTTTTCTAAACAGGGGATAATTACTCCAGTCCATCCTGCCTTTAAATCATGCTCTTGTGATTTCATCTTGCATCAGGCACAATATGCCAGTTTGCACTGCTCTCAGCCCTCTGAAACACTTTTGACTCATTATTCTTCCTCTTGCTAAATGAAAATAATCTGCCATTTAATCACTTGCTTGCAACCAATCACTCACCAGCCTGATACGCTTGGCAAGTTTCCCTTTTAGAGCTGTCAGGTGTACGCAAAACAGGAATTTGCCATGTTCTACTGCCAGATCACGTAGGGGGTCACTAGCCAGGACACAGTTAAGCTGCTACTGATGTATGAGTTCACTGAAATTATTTCAGCATCTATATCAGGTCTTTCTTTCTGGATGTCTGTAAAATAATTACAGCAAATGGTTACAAACAAGCTAGCTCACAGAGGAAAACATTCTGTCTAGCCTTAGTCTCTCTTAACAGCTACTGATAGGGGTCATTATTAAGCCTGCCTATTTCCTAATGCTACCAGGTACATATTTAAATTGCACATGCTGTAACTGAGATAAAGTAACTGCTCCAATGTCTGTACTTTTGACCCTTTGTCTGATGATTTCCTGACAGTTGTATCTAAACTCAGCAAATTAGGTATGCATCTTTTTTTTATAATAACAGTAGCAGTATTCTAGAAGTGTTCAAAGAGATCAACCAAGATCAACTTCATCTTGTAGTAGACACTGTGCATATGCACCTTCCCTACAAAGGGAGCAACATAAAAGGTTTTATGAATCCAGTATCCTTTTGATGTTCCCTCTCTATCTTACTTAACAATCTTTAAACTTGCACTGTTACAGACTGTTATTTCTAAAAATAAAGATAAAAATACTAATAATCCTCTCCAACTAGTAAGAATAATGATGTATATGTGGTTTATTAACTGTGTACTTAACACCAAAATAGCACCAAGGGTTGCTGTGGGTTAGTCTCTACAGGGAGCTAAGCAGCACACAGACACCCATTTACTCCCCCTGCAGTGGGATGAGGGAGAGAATTAGAAGTGCAAAAGTGAGAAAACTCACGAGTAAAGATAAAGGCAGTTAATAAGTAAAAGAAAAAAAGACAAAACAAAAGAAAGAAAACCAAATTACATCAAAGCAATCACTCACAAACAGCTGATGGGTACCCAGCCAGTCACTGAGCAATAGCAACCCCTAAAAAACTCCCTCCTTGCTTTTATTGCCAAGGATGGACAATTCCTTTGGTCAATTTGGGTCAGCTGTCCCAGCTGTGTTCCCTCTCAGCCTCTTGTCTACCCCCAACTTACTCACTGTGGGGGGCAGAGTGGGAAATGGACTAAGACTTGATGCTGTGTAAACACCGCTCAGCAGTAGCTAAAACATCGATATGTTATCAATACTCTTTTGGTCACGATCACAAAACTTAACACCCTAGGGACTGCTATAAAGAAAGTTAACTTTATTGCAGCCAAAAACCAATACAGGGGCTAAGCATGCATGGTATCAAACACTATGTTAATGTATGCACGCTTATTTCTTTATTCCCGTTGCTTCACAGGGGAAGCAGCTCAGTTCTTGATTTCTTCCTCACTGCTAGAAGACTTCCTTTCTTACATAGTGAAGGCATGTGTTTTTATTAATCAAGATCTTGGAGATGCTCTCTGCTGCTGTGCTGTTTGGAAGTTTATGGATCAGAATGTGTTATAACAATGTTAGAGCAGACATGTTAGGTATCCTTAGCCAACAGAATATGCAACAAAAGCAGTGACAGAAATTAATTACTGTGAGATGTCTGCAATACTACATCTCTACTACAATATAACTGTGCATGGTTGCACTATCGCATGTGAGCACATCTTAAGGATGTCAGAATTTATACCAGATTTAATGTTGACAGTACTCTGATACTAGACAGCATGCTCTTAAAGAGACAACTCTTTTAATCCAGACAAACCAGAGTTTTCTTTTGAAACTATATAATTGGAAAAAAAAACTTAGAGGACAATCAACCCAACCTAATTCTTATATATCTAATCAATACATTACAGGATTTTTGAGAAAACTAGAACAATTTCCTCTTAAGATAGATCTAAGTCCTTATTCACATAAATAGCTCATCTGATTTCAGGGGGCTTTGCTATAAGTTTGAGATGAGCCAAGGATTGTCTCAAGTCACTTTATTTTGGCTATTGTGGATCAGTACATAGACTCCTACTGCTACTATTTCAGTTGAAGAATGCTTTTGGCTAGTTTTGTTATGTCAGACAAATAAAAGAATCACTGTCTGGGTGTAAAAACTAATAATTTCTTGCAGGCTCCTCATGAATTAGGCCCATTTTCACTGTGTGAAAGGTAAATTAAATTCCTACTTAAGTGTTTTCTAGTGATTTGCGTAATAGATACTGATTTTCAAAATCAAATCTCTAATTTTAAACTGATTAATTTTTACTTCTTTCCCTGACAATTGCAAACAAAAACTCATAAAAAACAGGAAATTCTAAGATGCACCCATAAAAGACATCTCACTTCCACATAAAACTGATGTAGGTATCCAGAAATTAAAGAGGTAGAGCTCCTACAAGTATACAAAATATTGATTGAGATGTTAGATTCTTAATCAAAACCAAATTATATTACATTTACTAATTAAGATTTTATGACATGCATTTGTTTCTTCCTAATTAGATAAGTGGCACTCTTTGTTTACAGTTAAATAAATTTGCTTGGAAGGCAAACTGCAGTTAGTGAATAAACCTCTGCTTTGTCTTTCAAGTCCCACTCTCCTGAAAGGATCACATTTTCCTCCTCTTGCTCTATCTTGTACATGCAAGCACACTATAAACTTGTTAAATTACTACATTTGAAAGGAAATAGATAGGCTACAATTTCCCTTAAAATGGGTTCATTTGTTAACTTCTAAACTTTCCCTTAGTAATTTTCAGGCATAATGCATAGTGCCAATCTCTCAGTACTTTTAGCACTCAGAGTTTCTCTCACTTAGATTGTTGTTAATGTGTTCAGTCTTTAGTTGTTCAGAGTACTATAGATTTTGTTGAAATCATTATTTTGATCATTTGTGTTACTTGTACTAACTATATCATATATTGCAAAGGAATTTTGACTATCTAGTCTTAACCCTACAGGGTGAGAGAACAATTAGAAGACACACTTTTGTACCTATTTAATTTTGTATGCATTGTGTGCAAACAAATGTCTGAGTTGAATTTTATCAGGGTTAGAGAAATGAAGAAAAATAAGTTCAAATCTTAAAAGCAGTGATAAACAGTTCTCAGTTAATATTGAAGTTTTTCTTGGATCACAGAATCATATTATTACTATTATAAATTTTATTGTAGTTTAGTTATTAAATTGTTCTCATCTCAACCCATGAATACATTTTCTTTTTGCTCCCTTAATTGTCCCCCCTATCTCCAGGAGAGGGGAGGGTGAGCGACCAGCTGTGTGGTGTTGAGCTGTCAGCCAGGTCAAGCTGTAACACTGTGGCTCAGGAAGACCCCCTGTATGCTGTGATCCCCTGTTCCATCGTGGAACACACCTGCGCCAAAGCTGATTGCCTCTGCAAGGCCAAGAAAGGTAACAGAGATATTTCTTTCTGAAAATTGCCTACGTGGAAAAAGATATTTTTGCCTCTGCAAATTCGTATTTAAATATTTATCTGGCTTCAGTTTGCATAATATTTGAGCAACAAGATCTTAATTGTTTTTACTCTTTTGAGCCTGCAATACAGAGAAGTGTTATTATGTTTAACAAATAGTGCATAAAGGTCAGGATTTATCTTGCCTACATGGTGTTATGTGAAAGCCAGGTCTTTAATTTAAACCAGATTTATGGGATGTCTCTAAAGCTAATGCAGCTAGCCTGGCATTTCTGAAGTTACTTGTCCCACCTATGATCTACAAGAGAATTTTAAACAGGTATGCTATTTAAATAATCTTCATATGATTCATTTATTACTGGTGTGGCAGCTGTGCTGGCAGCTCTTTAAGGACAGCCTTTTGAGAGTGCAGCGGCTCTCCATACCCCAGCAAAAGAAGTCAAGCAGGGGAGGCAGGCGACCATCGTGGCTATGCGAGGACCTGCAGCTTAAACTGAGGGAAAAGAGGGAAATGTACAGGAAGTGGAAGCAGGGTTGTGTAGCCTGAGAGGAATACAGGGCTGTTGTCCGTATGGGCAGAGATAGGATTAGGAAAGCCAAGGCACAGATGGAGCTGAACTTGGCAAGGGATATGAAAGATAACAAGAAGGGGTTCTACAGGTACTTAGGCAGGAGGAGACAGGCCAAGGAGAGTGTTCCCCCTCTGATGAAAGGTAATGGGGAGCTGGCTTCCTTAGGCATAGAAAAAGCTGAGGTACTTAATGAGTGTTTTGCCTCAGTCTTCACCGGTGGTCAGGCTTCTCATATCTGCCAGGACCCTGAGCCTCTAGGTGAGGGTGTGGGGAGTGGTTTCTGTCCCACTGTAACAGTGGAACAAGTCGAGTCCTCCTCATGAAATTGAATGTGTATAAGTCCATGGGACCGGATGATATCCATCCTAGGGTTCTGAAAGAGATGGCTGATGTAGTTGCTGAGCCGCTCTCCGTCATATTTGAAAAATCCTGGCTGTCTGGGGAGGTCCCCGAAGACTGGAAAAAGGGAACTATTGCTCCCATTTTTAAGAAAGGAAGAAAAGAAGACCCAGGGAACTACAGGCCGGTGAGCCTCACCTCTGTGCCTGGGAAGATCATGGAACAGATCCTCCTAGAAGCTATGCTAAGGCACATACGAGACAAGGAGGTGATTCGAGACAGCCAGCATGGCTTCATCAAGGGCAGATCTTGCCTGACCAATCTGCTGGCCTTCTATGATGGAGTGATGGCTTCGGTGGACAGGGAAAAGGCGATGGGTGTCATCTACCTGGACTTCTGCAAAGCCTTTGACATGGTCCCTCACCACATCCTTCTCTCTAACTTGGAAAGATGTGAATTTGGAGGATGGACTGTGCGATGGATTAGGAATTGGCTGGCCGGACGCAGCCAAAGGGTTATGATTAATGGTTCTGTGTCAGGGTGGAGGCTGGTCACGAGCGGTGTCCCTCAGGGGTCCATCTTGGGACCGGTGCTCTTTAACATCTTCATCAATGACATAGACGACGGCATCGAGTGCACCCTCAGCAAGTTTGCTGATGATACTAAGCTGAGCGGTGGCGTTGACACATTAGAAGGAAGGAAAGCCATCCAGAGGGACCTGGACAGGCTGGAGAAGTGGGCCCGTGTAAACCTAATGAGGTTTAATAAGGCCAAGTGCAGGGTGCTGCACTTGGGTCGGGGCAACCCCAGGTATTTATACAAACTGGGGGAAGATCTCCTTGAGAGCAGCCCTGGCGAGAAAGACTTGGGGGTCCTGGTGGATGAGAAGCTGGATATGAGCCGGCAGTGCGTGCTTGCAGCCCGCAAAGCCAACTGTGTTTTGGGCTGCATTAAGAAAGGGGTGGCCAGCAGGGAGAGGGAGGTGATGGTGCCCCTCTACTCGGCTCTTGTGAGGCCCCATCTGGAGTACTGTGTCCAGGCCTGGGGCCCCCAGCACAGGAAGGACGTGGAGCTCTTGGAGCGGGTGCAGAGGAGGGCCACTAAGATGATCAGA
>WKFP01015246.1:68493-83864 GCA_011057875.1 Pterocles orientalis | reverse complement strand
GCTGAGTTCACTCCCCCCCACCCCAATTTTCTTTGCATGCATTTGAATAATTACTTTCAATATCTGTACATGTGGAAATGCTCAAATATGTGCACAAGTCTATGGAAAGCCTTAACTTTCTACAATAAAAACTTCAACAAAAGAAAAAAATTTAGGTTGGGGCACACTAATGATATTACTAGCTCTATTTTCCTCAGTGCTTTCTGTTCTTTAAGGGGTAGAGTTGTAGTCAACTACCCCTTTCTAACTTTCAGAGTTGACAATTTTTGTAGACAGATTTTGTCCTTAAGTGTTTGCTCCAGGAAGTAAAACACTGAGTATTCTGGTGTGTCAAATCTGTCCACCAGTAAAGCAGCTGTTTATGGATGAGAAAGGCCAATTTCTTTAGATTATGGAAAATAAAAAGATGCAAGATTTTCAGTAGAAGGTACCATATCAATTTCAAAATATTACTAAGTGAGAAAGTACTATTTATTGCTCTGTATTATCATTATGTGGTGATTATTAAGCCTGATGCTTATTGTGAACAACTGCTGGAACATTTCCTTAGTGTGAATGACATTGTCAGAGCCTGCTTCAGGAAAGGCATAACAACAGCTTTAGAGTTTGAGATCTCTTTATGTCGTGTTATCTAACAGCTATGAGCATTAAATCCCCTCATTGTTCTACACAGTTTTGTCAGTTGGTCCAGAGAGAAGTCCAGTCTTACCTATCA
The DNA here is from genome assembly GCA_011057875.1 of Pterocles orientalis. Taxonomy (NCBI): domain Eukaryota; kingdom Metazoa; phylum Chordata; class Aves; order Pterocliformes; family Pteroclidae; genus Pterocles; species Pterocles orientalis. The sequence goes on along the minus strand of WKFP01015246.1, from coordinate 83,149 downwards.
AACATCTATACATGCACAACACAGACAGAGTGCGCTCAGCTTGCATTCAGCAAAAACCTTTATACTTGTGCAGGCAAAAACAACCACAGATTTATTACAAATATTTACTGTTTTTCTCTGTCTCTGCAATTTAGTTACTTCTATGCAGCTTGTTGGGGAGATTTGTAAAGTGCATAAAAATTCATGGTATAGCAAAAAAAAATTTATTGGGCTGGATATCCATGGATAAGGTAACTAACACTACAACAGTGCTGGCCTCATATTTTTTCTATTAAAATTTTTGATATCAATAACATTCTTCAACAGTTGCAACTTCCTTAAATATTCCAACATCTGAAACATTTTTTTTCCGTAGCAGGGCTCACAGGAACCATTAACCACTGCTAAGAATGTAGACAAACAAAAAAGCAGCCACCAAGTTTTGTGTTTAGTATTCTTTATGGGTTATATTGTCAGTGGTAAGCTCTTCTGGGGCCTAGAACAATGAGACTACTCCTGTTCATATCCTTTGGCAATAGCTTAATGTAAACAGAAAAAATTACAGACAAGACAAACAATGAAAATAGACTAGGTTATTCTTATGTTAAACATCTTATCTGAACTTTAACATACACTGTTATGCTTCTTCAGGATATATATTTTAGTTATTTTCATGTTATGTTCCAGTGAAACAATACTGATTTCATTTAAATTTTTTTTCTGGTATGAAAACAGGATAAGAAATGGCAAACAAATGGAAAAGATTAAAATGGTGTAATTTGTGACTTTATGGACTTCTGTTTCCGTATGCTACAATTTCTTTCCTATGTACACAATGTATCTGGAAGTGTATCAATTTTAGAGACAAAATGAGCCATAGGAAACCCTGTGTAAGACAGAACAAATTGTCCTAAATTCATAGCTTATGACTTATAAAAAGACATCTGATCCAGTAACCTCAAATTGTGAAAAACCTAATAGTTTGTGCAGGCATTTTTCTAGCAGTTAATTTTTTGTATTGTTAAAAATGCATACTTTTTTTCCTAGTCTGTGTTCTGACTCCAGCTGCTGTGCCTTGTTACATTTTTTCCTGCATCCAAATTAAAGAGTCACCTACTTTCTGAAATATTTTCCCTGAGTTGATACTTCAAGGCTAAGATAAAAACACCTCTTAATCTTCTCATGGGTAAACTAAGCAAATAGAATTCTCCAAGTTTTTTCACTAGAAGGCAAATCTTCTGTCTCTTAAGTTACTCTGCTGACATTTTTTTCTAAATTCCAGTTATTCAGGCCCCCTCTTTTATGACTGGTGTCAAACCTGAAATAATTTAATCAGTGCTGGTTTTGTCACAGACTTTTCCACACAAATTAGCTCTTCTTTCTTATTTGACAATACTCTACTTGGGCATCTATGCATTGCATTGACCCTTTAATCTGAAGTGTAATAGCATCAACTAGCAACTGGTTTTGAAAGTCTTTGCATTGGTGCTCTGTGGTGCTGTCTTCCACCTTTACCTATAGGAGTTGGATTTTCTTCCTAGGTATTTCAGCTTGCTTTTGGCACTATTAAAAATTTAGTATTATTCTACAAATTTCTACTTTAACTATAGATAAAAATAATATGAGGCCAAGAATAGATTCCTGTGGAACTCTATTAACATTATCCTTGTTTCTCATTAAAATTACCATTGAGATATAATATTAAACTGCTTTTAAAATGATTAATAAGTTTTCCACTGATTCTGTGTGATTCTAATTTCATTCAGGCTGTTATGCGGGATTAAGTCAAATGTGCCACAGAAGCCTATTACACCAAACAGTTACCTTTATAAATCAACCTTGCAAAAACAATTAAAGACAATATGAGTTGTATTTTTCAAAGGTTTCTAGAAACCATGTTGAATGCCATATTATTATCCTCCAAATCTTCACCAGTTGGATGTCCGTTCAGTCTGTCTGTGAATTGGCCTAAGAAATATGTACAAATAATTGATTCTTGACTACCTGTCTTTTTATATATCAGTAAATGAGGACCAGTAGATAGTCACCTAGCAGACCTAAAGGAACTCAAATTGGTGACAGGTGAGTTACTGGTTGTGGCATCCAAACTCTTGAAGATAGCAAATACATCACCAATTTTCAAAAGCATTCCAGGGCAGACCTGGCAGCTTCCACCTGCACAACATAGGGCAGCAATGTTCACCTTTATTTCTTCTGGGAAGACTGGTAAGTACTAGGGTAAAGAATAGAACTAGTGGCTTCTCTGGAGTCAGAACTCACAAACCTATTGCAGTTCTTTGAAGGAAGCAGTGAGCCTGTGCACAAAGGTTGATATGACATCTTTTGATTTCCAAAGGCAATCAACAGGATCCCTCAGCAAAGGCTCTTAAAGAAACTAAGCTGCTATGAGATAAAAGCCTCCACATGGAAAAAATAACTTAATAAAAGACAAGAAACAAAGATATGAAAGAAGTTTTTTTTTTTTCTTCTTTTTAAGTGGAGACTACAGGAGTATGCCCTGGAGGCTGTTTGCTCAATAACAAAGGAATAGTTGGATGACAAAGCTTGCTGGTACTAAGAGGTGCTACAGGGTGATTAAGGTGAAGGCCAGTTCCACAACCCGGGTGACAGAAGTGTAGATGAGGTTTATTACAGACAAGGGTAAGCCATGCCTATGGAAATATGCAATTTAATATCAATATGCTTGGATGGGCTGTACACTGTTAGTGCTCAGATACATTGAGTTTATAATAGATTGTTCTGATAAAATGTCATTCATTGCTCATGAACAGTAAGAAAACAGAAGTGATTTTTCATAATTAAGAAAGGAAAACCATTCTTTATTCTCTGAAAGACGATTTGTGAACAGGCTAAAGTAGTAGATTTTGATCTAACATATACATGGTTTTTTCTACTTTGTTACGTAGACACGATCTTGAGGGGCAATAAGCATGTTTCTGCATTACATTTCTTGCATATAAAATTTTGCTTTTCATCTTTTAGTGGGATAATGAAGCTGAAGAAATAGATAGCAGAAGGACAGCATACAGATGTGCATAAAAATATAAAATCAGTTTTAGCCGGTGCTCAATATGAAGGAAAACTTTAGCTAGAATAAATAATGACTAAACAAACAAGTAACCCAATAAAAAACTACCTCTTGGGATTTGGTATTTGTGGGAAGAGTTGGACAAGAAGTGCAGCAGGGAAAAAAGCTAAGAGACAAAATTAAAAAAACAAGCAAAATGAAACATTTAGTTTTTATCTGGTACATCCCCTACTCCGTGGAACGGAGGAATTGGAAATTACTTGCAAATAGCAAACTGCTTAATGCGCCAGAGAATACACTGCTAGGAATGCAATATTGCATGTGTAGAAGACAAATGAAACATTCTAAGAGAAAAAAGATCTACATTTTATTATTCTAGAATATTTTCAACTGTGTTTGTTACCACCAGATAATGTCTTTCTAATGAGGCTCCTGAATAAATACAATAACATCAGTTTTCTAAATTTATCTCTGACATAGACATACTCCATAATGTTGTCCCCAAACTGGGTTCCGTTATCCGGTGTGTAACAAGTCAATCCACACACAGAGTCAAAATACTGTTTTATTGCATTTCTGTGCAGAAATGGATGTCAGGTGGTAATCCACAAAGCTAGCACACTTGGTTATAGTCATAGCAGCTATTAATACAGTTCGAAATGTTAGCTGTTTCGTCTTTGCCCTATCCCTCTAATTATAATTAGTCAGTTCCTAATTACAATTGGTTGGTTCTCTTCCCACTTCAATTTAAAGGTACGCTGCTTCTTAATTTTACTATGGGGGTCCTAATTCGAGGGGGGTCTCAGGCACTTCGAGGTGTGGTCTTCACATTATAATAAGGTTTCAGGACTTGCTTGCACTTCAAGGACAGCAGTTCCATAATTCCTGGACAGCAGTTCCCATAATTCCTGATAAGGGGTAAATTGCTCCCGTTGTCTTGAAGGACAGACCATCCAGCACTATCTCCTTATTCACATATGCCCCAAGTTACAAGTTTAACTTCTTTATTGCCAGATAACAATAACTCTACATAAAGAAAGTTTTCTTATATATTTTCCTAATTGTCAAAAATGATGGGGATAAACAAAAACAATGGCTTATTATTAGGTGTGTTTCAGTTTAGTTAATTAAGACATGTAAATGTTCTAAAGATGAAAAACAACATCTAAATGTTGTGTTGAAATTTTGTTGTATCTCATTAGTTTCTGCTGGGATTCCTACATTCCTTCTTACGTAAGACCTGAGAAAGCCTTTGCATGTCTTAATTCCATAAGCAAATCGGGGAAAAAAAAAAAAAAGCCCACAAAAAAACCACAGATTATTATTTGTCCCTTATAGAGCTCAATTTATTAAATTAATAAGAAAGAGTAGAAATGATAGCTCGCCATGTCACCATTTTATTGAATAAACCCTTATGAGTAGCTATGCCCTGCTTTTGAGTGGGAAGCATCCTGTGGATGCGTGACTTAGGGAACCCTTTCACATTGTTTTAACTATATTGGCAATCATTTCAAAAACAAACAAGCAGACAAAAAAGCCCACTTGCCTACTCAGTTTTGGTTGCTTCAATATACTACACACCGAAAAGATTACCAAACTGAGCTGGAAGTGTGAGAAACACAACTCTGATCTCTTTGTCATATAGACTGAGAAGACTGTGGTACACCAAGGCTTTTGTGGGGCATCAGTCAAACTGATTAGAAAAAGCACCTTTTCATGAGTTACTACTGCTTTAATGTTTGTGTTCTTTCTCTCCTTTATGTCATTAATACGTCCTGTAGACATGGAATAAAATTAGCCAACCTATGGTACCCTAATACTGTCCTTAATTCTTAGACAGTAGAAGATACTTAAATAATTACTAAGCAGAAAAAGAGTATTAGTAAAAGTGCAGGGTTTAACCTATATATAAAATTGAGTACAGGCAGCACAGAAAGCTCAAGAATAAAGTAATTTTGGGTTTGCATTTTTTATAGGAAAATTATACTTTGCTTGCTGTTTGTATTGCCAAGCTTTCATCTTTATTTAAAGTCTATTCACTCATGTAAAACCCTGTGATGATGGAAACCCTCCCATTTGCCATTTGCTTTTTCACTTCTGCATTAATCTCAGTAAAAAACTATTCTATTTATTTGCAACGACCATTATACTCTTCTGATTTAGTGTACAAGACAGAGAAGATTTGAATCACTTTGTGTTACAATGTACAAAGTTAACTTCATAGCTATCTCTCAAGCTCAGTGCTATCAGTTTACACACTACAAGATGACAAAGTATTTTTTCCACACATGGCATTTCCCATGAGCATTCACTTTAAAGGTTTTTGCTAATTTCATTTCCCATAAGCATCCACCTCAGGGATTGTTGTATTTTTTTATGTGTGCCCTTGGGAGAAGAGTTTTGTCCCAGCTGGTAAATTCAGTCCCACACTAACATGTACTCAACACTTGGACTTTTTTTTTTCTTTTCTTTTCAGGGCTGGATGAGGGTGAACCAGACTTCTGCTTAAAGAGAGAATGAGTCATTTTGGTTATTGCAGCAAAATATTTTTCTCTCTGAAGTGAAAGTCAGAAACTGCCTTGATTTACATTCATCCCACATTTTTCAAACTTTCTATTTGCTTTTCTATTGTGTGCTTAGATACAGGGAATTAGTTCATGCCTGCTCTAATCAAACCAGGTAATATTACCAACATACGCATTTCTTCCTTAAAGTAATGAATGAGTGTTAAAGTCTCTAACCAGCAAACCCTCCTAGCTCTACAGCTCCAATGTGCTGTTTCTGCATTCATTCCATATGCTGTGTGTTACCAGCTGTGGTCTTGCTCCTTATAGAGGAGACACCACTGAGGTTAATCACCATTGTGTTCCCTGACAAGGCAAACCTGGAACTGTGCTCACCATCCAGCACGTCTCTTGGCTCTCTGTGTGTCTCCTCTGCAGGCTGCCAGGATTCAGCGGGATTCAGGCTGCCTACAAATCCCATCTGCTCTGCTAGCAGATGATCTATCATGATCCTGGTGGGGAGGATACGAATCTGTCCTTGTTGCCCCTCTTTGCAAGGCCAGATAGGGTAGCGTTGATCTGACAGAAGAGACCAGAGCCCCTTTACTTAGCATCTGCTTGTACATGCTCCAAGGTGCAGGTTACATAAAAGGGCATTCACAAAGAGTAGAGCAGATAAATTAAATGCAGAGGCAGCAAATATAAATGCAAGCTGGTCTTGGAGGTTGTTCCTGTGTGCTCTGTAGGCACACCCAATGAGACTTTCTATGAATACATTGCTGGCTGAGTTTAAGACTGCTTTGCTTGCAGAGGGTTTGGACACTACTGGGATAGAAGGCTGTGGTTTACAGGGGAAGCTAGTTTTCTTGTGGCACACTAGTAGTCAGTAGTTGACAAAACTGTGGAAGTTTGTCAGTGCTGACAAGCCTCAGAAGTGCTCTCAGTTATTCACCTTTGGGGACATTCAACAAAATTATGGTCTTTTTTCTAAGATTAAATAAAACAAGTGGGTGAAAGGTAAAATGTACTCTGCAACCTAGGAGACAGGGATCATAACCTAATAAGAAATGGCTGTATTTACTTAGCAGTCTGTAAGAGGTTTAATTATGAATAAACATAAGGGTTTTGTCTATGGTTATAGATTTTTTTTTCACCTGTGCATACAGAGAAGGTCAGGAAATATTTAGAGCATTGGGTTCTCCCTGCAAGACAGGCTTTTTACCATTCTGTTACTGGAGTAATGTTATAAATACAGCTCACCATCGGTAGCATCTAGCACTATTGTAGATCCAAGTATGAAATATTTCCATCTGATAATCTGTCCATAGATATAGTTTTGACTCACAGCATACATAGAGCAGAACACCCTTTTGTCATAAGAAATGTTACTTATATTTATGAGAGATGTAGATAATTCATAGGATAAATATGGACATCCATCTATAGGATATGGGTATGAATGTTTACCTTCCAGAAACTGAAGAAACAAAGGCCAAACAACAAAGGACCATGCATTATATTATACTTACATGTAACTGTTCTCTACCATAAAAAATGCATCTCACCATTGATGTTATTGTGCCAGGTTTTCAGTTAATAGCATGTGGCTCAAATGACCAAGAGTCAGATGAGTAAGAGAGGGTACTTGGTATCCTTCCTTATCTGCTTTTCAAGTTTCATCCAGAGTAAAACTGCTTCTCTTTTTTTGTTCCAGTAAAAGCTTGGGACAATTGTCCCAAAACTGAAAATTACCATCCTTAAACTTTGGCTAAAAATAAAAAAAAAAAAATCCCGTTTGAGAAATTATTTCCTGGTACTTCACAAGAATTTTGTGTGGATATTTATTTTTTCACATATATTCCTCTTTTATTTTTGTTTCCCATTGTGCTTTCCATTTTTCACCGTGAGAATAATTTTTACATGTGACATGACAAACTACAGGAGATAAAGATTGGACAAATACCTGAGTTTACATGGAAGAATTAAACAAATAATCCCAAAAGGATTGCTGGATACTTTTTTTAAAAAGTTTAATATATCCAATTAAAAACAAAAAAAAAATCAATACTTTCCATAAAAAATCCATTTTTCTTCCAAAGGCTGGTTTGCAGATAGAGTAGGTATTTGACTACGCTAATTTTGGTTGAGATTTTTTTGTAGTGGTAACAGGGCGGGGCGACAGGACACTCCAAGCTAAAAATTATATAATTCTGTCAAGAAATGGCTTGCAATTATGCTATGTAAGGGAAACTATTTATATGCATAAAATATACAAATTTACATTAGCTATACCATTACTCAATGCAACAGTTTATGAGAAGTTTCATAATGTGAATGCAAGCACGGAGAGAAGGGAAGAGGACTGGGTTATGCTTTTAGGGTTTGTCAAGCTGAAGATATGGTCAAGTGATAGGTATTTTCTTGGCTTAATCCTTGCTGACCTGAGGACAAAATGGATACATGATAAGTAAAAAAAAAAAAAAATCAGACTTACAAGGAGAGATAAAATGGCTAGAAATCTGAAAGGGTTTATGTGTAGATTGGGCTCAGCAGATGGGAACAGAGAATCTCCATCGAAAGAAGATCCACTGGCCACAGAGCAGCCTGGAGTGGTCTGCAGCTTTACACCACAGTGGTTCTTCTGCTTGATTCTGTAACTTCCTTTAGTTCCTCAGTCTTGGGTCTGAATGAACTTCATGGAGATTAAACTACCCTGAAAGAAGCTTCTGGAAAGCAAATCTTTTCCTTGCACTGTCTGATAAAGCACAGAAAGTCCTCTTTCCCTTCACTCCTTTAACAGGAATTTCGAGTAGCCTCCCACTATTTAAATATAAATTCAAATATGGGTCATGAAAAAGACATTTCTACCTTATCTTTTGTCTTTTTTTTTAATAAAGATGAACAATTTATATTTTCACAGTGTTGTCCATCAGCCTCAAAAGTTTTTAATATGCTTGGATAATCAACTCTGCTTTGGACTATAGACACAATGGCTTACCCGAACCATATACATCCTTCAGTTATTTCACTTAGTCCTTTCCTCCAATTTCAAGGACATCTTGAATATAGTTTAACCTCATCAGCACAGTGAACAACACCATTTACGAATAGCATCTACTTCAGTAATGCAGTCTGAATATTTGACAAATTCAGGTAAGAAGCACAGCTGGTAACTTCAGAACAAAGAAAAATTATTGAGGGTCAGACCTGTAGATCCGTGTTAAGGCTGAGACTGAACTGCAAAAGGGGAGCAAGGAAGCTTCTGTTGTGAATGGGAACTTTTCATGGAAGAATTAATAAATTTAATTCTAAATTGTTGAACTAATTGTTGACAACCCCTCCAAACATTTTCTACCAGCTTTTGCAAGAGTTATTCCAAACCATACAGATGCATTTATGTATTATGAAACCTGAGAAATTCTTTCTGCATTTTATTCACGTGACAAATAAGAAATTAGTTCCACAGTGAATCTGTGCAACCCTGGAGGATCTTTGAATTGTCACAGTTTAACATGCATCACAAAATTAACTCCACAGAGTTTTCAGAAATCAAAGGTCTCTTAAATTACCAGAAATAATTTTAGGGGCCATTGTACTTCTGGTACTGAATGGTCTATAAAACCAGAAAGTTTATCTTCAATCACTTTTCTTTACAGCTGTTAAGGGTTTCAGTTTTGTTGCTTGCAGTTTGTTTTTTTTTTTTATCACAGACAAATAAATATTGCAAAAAGGAGAGACGAATATATATTTTTATATACTCTTTTATGTTTTTTTTAATGTTTTTTTCATTCATCTTCATTCTGATGTTTCTTGTAGGTGATAAATCAAGGAACTTTGGTGCCAAGCTGAGTTTTTTAATAGGACAAAATTAAAGAGGATCTACTAGTCCAACTTTCTGAATTTTTTCATCCCCTGCTAAAAGGCAGTGTGTCCTCTATTGTTTTACAGGCACTAGACAAATGCTGGCACAGTTGTACAGCTAAGAAAAAAAACAGCTAAAGAGTTGTAGGCCACTGATCTTTATAGGATTCAAAAGGCAATTAAAACCCGAAATTAAAATGCATGATGAGGGTCAGTCATATTGTGCTCTTTCTCTCACAGGGAATCATTTATCAGTCAGCTGTGGCAAATTTTGCCAGCATCATCTTCACTCTCATTTATGGCACATACTTCTCAATCAAACCAATTTTATGGTCTGAAACAGACAGGTCCTTCCCTATAATTATTTTGAGGAAAACTCTTATAGGAAAACTAGTGAAGTGCTTTTAGATGCTGGTAATTTTGAACTATAGCTGTCATTTCACACCAAAAAAACCCCACCAAACCCAACAAAAATACCTCAGCAAAAGCCACACTCAAATATGGTTTTTCTTACTGCTCAGTGTGTAAACTGAGTTTTATGGTCTGACAGTTCAACTAGGGTTTATTCTTTCTCTCAAATGTATTTCTGTAATTATCTGAGCATCACACAATCAGTAGAGAATTGTAGCTTCACAATACTTGTGCAAAAACAAGCAAATGCTAAGGACATATCTATCTTACTCTGACACTGGATTTGCCAGGCTGAAGTAAAGTATAAATTAAAATATTATGTTCAAAGGTGCACAGAAAATTAATGAATTATCAAAGTTTATGAGGTCCAGACCATTACCCTTTTATTAACTTGTCTTTTACCTATTATTTGTACAGTCTTCTGGCAAAAAGTGCACAAAGGCATCCTCACAAACAGCTGTGCAGTCTTCCACTATTAGTTTTCATTCTACTGCACACACAAGTGAATTATCTTGGTGATATACACTGAGACAAGCAGTCTCTGATGTCACAGAGCCAGAGATGACATTGTCAAAATACAACAGTTTTTCTGCTATCTTTTGATAAAGAAGAAAAAAAAGCTACCAATGGGTTTTCCCATAAGTCCCTTGCAAACTTGTCACTTTGCAAACTACCTTCTGGTTTGTCCAAGATAGCAGACTCCGTTGACATTTAGAGCATGCTGAAAGACATATTTACTCAGACTTATTCTGAAAAGGGCAGAGGAGGTAGAATTGGCTCTCTAGTTGTTCACTTTCTGGTTTGCAGAAAATAAGTTTCTGTTGTCCCCCTCTGCGTAGTTCTGTTTTCACTATATGAGCAAAGTGTCTCAACACCATGGCTTTGTTGTAGCCTGAAGTAAACAGATGATCAACACAATGAAATCTAACTTTTATCAGACTGATTCTTAGACCAGGTTATTTTTCCTCTGCTTTTTTATCAGTATTTTTATTCAAACTACTCTTTTTATTCATTGTTTGAAACAGAGCTCAGTAAACCTGTTGGGAAAGATCAAGGTTTTCTACTGTTGGAAGTTCTTCTCCCAGCTCCTAGCCAAACAGTTGAAGCAACAGCTGCTGCCACATTAATGGAAGTTGGTTTATGCACAGAGAATAAATTTGCCCAGGAGATACAGCAGCCTATACCAAATAATCTTCAAGGACAATCTTCTCAAAGCACAAGAGTTACTTGTCCCCTTGTGCAAGCCAATGGGCAGACATAGCTTGGGCTGCAGTCGGTGAAGAGAAAATTCCTGACCGAACTCAAACACAGAAATAAAAGGAATTGGAGGTGGGAAGAGGAATAGACTGCTGAAGAGGAACATACCAGTGTCACCCAGCCATAGAGGGATTGAATTAGGAGGGCCAAGGCAACTGCATATTGATGCATTGGTAAATGCGTAGTTGGCAGGCAAAGAGAAGTAATTATTCATCTCTATTTTGCATTGGTAAGCCCACATCTGTAATACTATACCGAGTTTTCAGGCCCCATGCTCCTCCCCAGCGCAAGAGACACTAATAAACGAGAAAGAGTGCAGCAGATTGATACTAAAGTGGTTTGTTGTCTAAAGCATGTGACATACAAGGAGCAACTGAAGGAACTGGGGTTTTTAAGAATAATGAAGAGAATGGTAATAGTAGAATGAACATTAATTACTTTCTTCAGCTATTTGAAGGGGAGGGGAATTAATATAAAGAAAATGCCTGACTATCCTCAGACATGCATAGTGAAAGGACAAATAATAGTCAGCCACAAGTTGCAATAGGAATAATTCTGTGTGGACATAAGGAAAAAGAAAATCATGGTGAAGAAGTTTAAGCACTAGAGCACATTTCCAAGAGACGTTGGTGTCTCCATTCTTAAAGATTTTCAAAATATGACTGGGCAGGTGCCTAAGCTGCCTGATTTAGCTTCCAAGTTTAGACTTACTTTGAGCAGAGGGGTTAGGTGAGATGACCTTCAGATGTACCTTCCAACCAAAACTTTTCTATGATACATTAATTTTTTCTATGATTCTCCCAATTAAATTTCTCAGTAGAGAATGATGGAGAAAATATTAAGACTACGCTTATGGCACACATGTTGCAGAGTCCTTTGAAATTTCCTGGGAAGTGCTGACCCCTTTCTAATTAAGGACTAAATAAAATGCCCTAGAAAAGCAGAACAATGCGTGTAACTTACAAATAAACAAATGTATTATTAAAGTTTATGTAGAATCCTGGTTTGGGCCTGTATAAAAGCAGTTAATAGATCAAATATTATCTTGCTTATGTGACTAGAGAGAACATTTATGAGAGGTTACTTGTGGCTGTGCACTTTTGATCAAAGGCATGGTCCTGGAAGTGCAAAATTGTTTTAGTTATCTCACCTGTTTTGCACTCGAGGTTGCTGGTATTTGCTCTTGAACCAGGCAACTATGTACTCTGATCTCTCTCTCACATATTATGGCACCTGATTGTATGTCAGCCTGAAAATGTATTGCCATTGTGGCTGCCACAAGGCTGATCTTGACATCTGTTGGCTATATATATATATATTTTCTTGGCTTTATACATGCATGCAAACACGTGCACATCCACAAAAGACAGAGAGACTAAGAAAACAGGGAAGAGTGGGTGCCTTGTTTATGGGGAGCAATAGATTGTGAAAAGCTTTAAAATTTCACAGCTCTGATATTTTGTCACTTAGAGTACAGTCTGTTCATTGATATGAAAGCATATTTCTGTGACTCTGGGTATGTCTTTACTCACTAATGCCTTAATTCTGAAAAAATCCTAAGCTTTGCTCTGCAAGGTAAGGCTATTAATGCTAAAGATGTTGAGGCATCTAAAGAACCATAAATATCCTGAAAGAACTATATTGTTATTTTTATTTTATATAAACAAACCCCACCTTTCTGAACCTAATAATTCAGTGTTGTATGTAGAGGAGCAAACTGTCTTCAGTAGCAGCTATTACGTAACATTTAAGAGCAATGGGGACTCAACTACCAGACTGAGCCAGTAAAAGTGGAGTCACCACTAAAAGTGATCAGCTACAGACTTAAGCTAACAACACAGGACCATCAAGCTCTCTCTGAACCTTTTGTGGCCTGCCTGGAAGGACTTGTTTAAAAAAAAAAAAAAGAAAAAAACCAAATATCTAATGACCAAGACCCTACTAATTATGTAATTTGTACACAGCTTAGCAAAAAAGCAAAAGCTAAAACAATATTATGCTGTAATGGCTACAGTTACTGATTTCTATAGATAAAAATACACAGCAAGAAGCTATTTTATGTAGAATCATCTATGACCACAGGGTAAAATACAGTGTGGAAGACCAAAGCACAGCATGACAACAAAGACCTTGAAAGAATAGACACAGAATGATGCTGAAAGGCTCCAGAACTACAAATAACTTGCCAGTGGTCAATAATGAGCTATCAATGTGTGCCTGCTTGCTAGCTGGGAAAAACAGCCTTGGGGGTAACAAGGAGAAAAAATAAAAGTATCTAATATTGAAGTGAGATCTAAGGTGGAACTGCATATCAGTGGAGAAAGTGTAAGGTGTACAACTTGGTAGTAAACTTACATAAATGAGCCCAAGTGAAACCTAGACTGAGGAAGAACATCAACATTGTGCTCCTACAGCAAAAGGCTTTCCGAAACAGGAGCTAATTCAGCTTTCAATTTTCCAGTTGCCAACATGCCAACACCTGAGAAGGTCACAAATTATACACAGCAGTTATCAGCACAATATATGCATATATCTCAGATGTCATCCAGTATTTTTTTAAAAAAAGGAAATCACCATAACCAGACAAATACTTTTGAGGAAACAGATTGATGTGTATTATAATCCAAATTGCTTCTATGCCTCTTCTATGCTGTAACATCCTGTTACCATGACATTTTTAAAATGTTGCAAATCATAGAATGGTTTGGGTTCAAAGGGACCTTGAAGATCATCGAGTTCTAACTCCTCTGCCATGGGCAGGGACACCCTCCGCTAGACCAGGTTTTTCAAAGCCTCATCCAGCCTGGCCTTGAACACCTCCATAGCTTCTCTGGGTAACCTGTTCCAGTGCCTCACCACCCTCACAGGAAAAAGTTTCTTCCTAATGCCTACTGTAAATCTACTCTCTTTCAGCTTAAAACTGTTACTCCTCATCCTGTCACTACAATCCCTCATAAAGAGTGCCTCCCCATCCCTCCTGTAGTCCCCTTGAAGTACTGGAAGGTTGTTTTATAAGGAATCCTCAGAGCCTTCTCTTCTCCAGGCTGAAAAGCTCCAACTCTCTCAGCCTGTCCTCAGCTCCAGCCCTCTGACCATCTTCATGGCCCTCCTCTGGACCTGCTCCAACAGGTCCACGTCCTTCCTATGTTGGGTGCTCCAGGTGGGGTCTCTTGAGAGCAGAGTAGGGAGGGAAAATCACCTGGTTATCCGTAGGCTATTATACTGTTACAGCACATTCGGACCATTATTGCAGAACAGAGTGTTGCAGAAAAGACTTGTGAAATACTCTTTTTAAGTGCAGACAATGTTACTTTCTGATATAATACTCCATGCCTTTGGCTTCCCTTCTCTGATCAGTACTGACCAACTTTAGTCTCTCTCTTCATCAGGCTGGCTTTCAACTGAGCTAGTCATCTTTTCATCTTTCACATTATTACTTCTTGCTGCTTGAATTTTTCCATTACTTTGAAATTCATCATTAATTTTAATTAGTCTTGAATTAGGGGATTTTGGGGTTTTTTTAGCTTTTTGTGTTTGTTTTTTTTTGTTGTTTTTTGTTGTTTGTTTGTTTTGTTTTTTTTTTTTTTTTTTTTAT
>WKFP01015246.1:0-53270 GCA_011057875.1 Pterocles orientalis | reverse complement strand
GTCTCTTCCCCCCCCAAAAGGCTGAATGTATGTCCTTGAGAACAAATAGCAACATCCTAGCAATAACTATAAACGTTCTTCTCTTATCAATTCTCTCCTGAGCAGGAATCCAAAACATAGCTTTTTCCTAGCTATTTATGAAGAGAAGGGAAAAGGAAAAAAAAAAAATTAACTCTGCTCTGCTTAACCCACGACAAATTGCTAATGGTCTACTTTACCTATAAACTGAGAAAGTGGCTTGTAAGTAGGTTTGTTTAAATAAAGTACCATTAATTATTTGAATAAGCAATAATTTTTAAAATTAAAATTTTATTGTGGTTTTCTTTGTAACACCCACAGGAAGCCAAATAGGTTAGTTTAGTGTTCTGAACTAATCAACTGGTAATTCCTAACTTGGGTTGGAAATAATTTGTGTTACTGCACTTTCAAGAAAAGTAGGGGTATCCATTAATCACAAACCTTTATATAACCTGTATGCATGCATTTGTGCAATTCAGGAGCTTGACAGAGGTTGACTTTGAAGAGAAAATGCACATAAAGTGTAGGACAATAACATGTTCTTCCCCTTACATTACACTAAACGTTTAAATGACTAATGCTTCTCAATGGCCATATGAATGGCTTTTCATTGACCTCATGACTTCCTTATAGACTATGACCTGTATGTGGAGAGACAGTAGGTTAGTGAAGATCAGGTTAGTAACGAAACTAGAAAAAGGCACAAGCATACACATTTTACTATTACTGTGAAATTACAAAACATAGGAAATGTTCAGTATTTGAATGTTTTCATAAGCTGGAAAAACCTGGAGTATAAGAGACCTCGGGAGACAAGGGAAACTCAGGTTTTATGGGGGCTGTTTGCTTGTTTTTAAAAAAGGGGTGGGGAATAGCTTTTAGTTCATACTTTTCTCCACATTGCTGCCTTTACTCATCTCACTTGCTAGTGGAAAATAAATGAAATAATGGAGGTAGCTCTGTTTCATCAGGTATGTTTTCCATAGAACTAAATTTGAATTCTGGGGCAAGAAAGTGCTTTCTTTCACTTTTACTGTTGTGTTCAGAAGTTTGTATATATCTGAGAAGAAAAATTTTAAAGTGAGTATGGGGATGTGAAGCATAGCTTTGGAACAATTTGTATTGGTGAATCTTTATGGATGTTAACAATCTGACCAACGACAACTAAAAGTGTTTAAAATTTGAACTTTTAAAATTGAATGCATCAGAATTTTGGATTTATAGATAGCAGTAGGTTAAAATAAATTTATGCATCCTGTGAATTTATTTTTCTGAAATTTAAAATACCTTAACCTTAGTGGGCATATAAATCAAAACACTGAACTTCATTGTGATTTTATTGGAAATATGAGTTAAGAAAAAAGAAATCTAATTAAAGCACTTTTTTATATATAAGATTTTATTTAAACTACTGGTTTATACTTCAAAACACCAATAACTTAATATTTAAAACATTCTTAATATGGAGAAGTCAAAACAACACTTTTTTAATTTATAGAGTTTTTTTAAAAAAATAGTTTACACAGAGGGTTAAATTGACTTCAATGGATTAATGAGTTAATATTTTCAGACAGAAGGTATTTCAGACAAACAGAAAAGCCCCAGTTTCCATTCAGGCTCTACAATGTTAGCAAATGTCCTCACTTTCTTCAGAAGAAAACTAGACGGAGGCTGTTTTTCTCAAGATTGTTGATAATACTCTTTATTGTTCTTATTAACAAAATCACAGAGAATACCAGTTCTGGATCAATAATTCAGTGGATTGTTATTATAGATTTATGCCATGACCAACAAACACAATAAATGTTGCCTACAACTGTCATTTTTTATTGCAAAGAATAATAATTCTGAGAACCTGAACCCATTGGGGAACTATATTTGACTGCCCTCCATCTTTGACTGTTATTATGGACATCATTTTATTGAAGGTAGTTAAGAATATTTACATAATTACCATCATTTAAATGAAATCGGTCCTATTGACTCCAGGAGCATCAGACTTTTACCAAAGTCCAGGCTCCCTAACATTTTTTATTATATTTTCCAATGCATTCCTTTATTTTTTTTTTCATAGAAGTCAAAGGATCCCAACAAGGACATTTCAAGTAATATCTTTAACACCCCAGCAGTCTGTTCCACTCTCCCTTATGAGCTCACTGTTTCTCGCCAATTTCTCAGGAAATGGTTACTTATTCAGCCCAAGATAGCAGTGGCAATTGATCAATACCAATACTCATCATGACTATCAAAGTTTCAATATCAAATTTTCATAGCTATGTTTTTAATGTAAAATAAGATCAATTTATTGAATATAAAAACCAACCAACTATCAAATAGAAATTGGATTTTGGAAACTAACACAACATGAAAATTGTATTTCATGAATAATCTGTATTCCACCCAGTCATCTTTAAAATCTAAATATATGAATATGCATTAATGACCTCTATTTTCAAAGGTAAATTTAGTTGATAATCAGATTCTGATGTCTAAATCACATTGTACATTTCTCATTCCTTGCATATCTGATGACAAGGAACTCTAAAATCTACCTCAGAGATTACAGACATAACCACTAACTGTCTGAGCTCAGAAAAAACTGGCATTACTCATTTAATTCCATTGGAATGGAACAGAAAAAATTAGAAGCACTTCAGCATCAGTCCTAAAGTCTTAATTAAAAAGAAAAAAGAAAAAACAATCAAGAACTCAATATTCTAGGTGTATTCAGCAAAGTCTTAGTCAACTGCAAAAAAATGAAAGTTTATTTCTCTTTTTCACTTTTCCCTGCAACAACTTCAGCTTCAGATAATCATTTCCTTCTCCAGAGACCAGTGTCTCTTGTTTATAAAATACAGTTCTGGGAGACAGTAGTTAGCTGACATGTTAGAATCAGTCTGTAAAATGACAGTTTCTAAACCTGATTCTTGCAAGATTGGCATCTAATCATGATCAATCACCATCTAGTGTCACTGAGTCACTGGATATCACCAAGTATATGGGAGTAGCGAATATAAAAATATCTGGTCTGAACGGCATCCCTGAATGATGATCTTTACAGTTCTTTGCTGCCCTTTGAACTCTCATTTCTCCATCCAGGTGCTACCGTGGCATTAAGAGACTAAAAAACTTTGTTTGAGAAGGCAAAAAACCAAACAAGGATACTCTCTGTATGTGTGTAATCACCACAAGTCAGCTTCTAGGTGTTTATACTTACATTAAAGTAACAATGATGCCAAAGGTGAAAAATCTGGAGTGTGTTTTATGTTTATCTTTTTACCTTGAGTTATTTGCTTTCACTTCCATTCTGATCTCAGTGGTTTTGTCATAAAAAGAAATTATTGTTTTCTTAGACAGGTAGATTCTATGAGATCAATTACAGCGTTTTGTTGTTGATACACTGTTTATATAGAGCATATGGATATAGTATGTTATATTAAAATGTGATTTCTCTTCCTTACCCCTGCATTTTTTTATCAAGAAGGGAATTGAACAGTTTGTCCATCCTTCCCCTCTGGAATGATTTGCTGGCACTTCAGGATGAATTCTACACACAGCTTGTCAAAGAATCACTTTGTTTGGCTATGATTCATCCATACAAATTCAACACTTCAAAGATTTTTCCGCTTTGACCTGAATCCCTGCAGGAAACTGCATCATACAAAAAAAGGAAAGTGATCAGAGTGAATAATCTGGGACCATACAAGAATCAGAAAGGCTCAGAACTAATATCTCATTGCTATTTGCTTATCTATACCTGCTAGCTCACATGTAGGTCCATCACTCCAGAAGAAGCACCTTTCTGCCAATTTTAATGTATGATGCAGGCCTTAAAATCCCTCAGACTAAATCTTAAGATCAAATTAATGTTGTGTATGTGCCACCTCCATCAGAATCTATGGATTAGAAATATACCTCCTATGAAGCAGACTTGTACCTGCAGGGATATGTGCGCCTATGTTTGCGATGGCTGTGAAGGAAGGTGCCTGATGCAGAGTGATGCAGCTGTACAGAAATCTGTGCGTCAACTTAATGTAACAGACGATTTGATCCTACATATATGAGAAGAAGATATAGCTGTATATCATACCTATTTTAATGGTCTTACTCTATGAAAAACAGAGCACAGAGAAAGTTTTTGAAGTTTTTATACAGAACTAGTGATGCTTGAAATATGCATTTTTTGAAAGTCCCTTTGAAAACTGCTAGCTTGACTAAAAATTTTACAAGAACCAGTTTATGGAATAACAGCTGTGCAATAACACTCAGAATTATAAGGGTAAAAAGTCAAATACTTCCATTAGCTTGAAAATGAGTGTGTTCAAAATATTTTGTATAACATAAAAAATCCTACATTTGGCTTTCATTTCAATTCAACATGAAACTAAAATTTAAGACCTCATTGTTTTACATGGGATGGAATTTCATTTTTTTCAATGTCTACTTACTATACTTGTAACTGTCTAAAATCTTATTTTTCTTAACTTTAAATGAGAAGGATGCTACTAAAATTCAGTTAAATATAAATGTCTTTTAAAACACCACCAGATTTTGTCCCTCAGCAGTACACACTGGTAACCTACCTAATGCTGTCTCAGGCCTGATGCAGAATTCATGGAATTAATCTGAAAATTTTCTTTGATTACATCCTCTAAATGATAGTACTTCTAGTCTATGTTTCAGGGCTTAGTTTTAAGTCAAACTCTTGATCTAATTATTTCAGCAGGGGTATTTTCTAAGCAGTGACGGACAGGTTTACACCGAGAAAAGTAATGTTCTACAGTGACACTTGAGCATTTTCATAGCAGTTTATTCATTTCAAAGCAGTTCCAGTATAAATGGTCTTGATTTAAAGCAGTGGTTCTCTAAACTTATTGTAATTTCAGTGCGATTTACTGTTGCAAGTGACACACTTCCATAAGCACAGAACTGGTAGTATAGAATTTGGGATTCAATAATCTTCAGTGATTTTTACTGACACAGTTTTAATGAAACAACTTTGAAAAATACCATGTTCAGTCACCTGTCTATATTTTTCTTAGTCTTTTACTTAATAATAAAAATCAGTGCAACTATCTAGGGGTGTGTTTTACAAAGGGAAGAACTGCCATTCCAAGTTCTTATTTTGAAATAAATTTTTTTATTTGAACATTTTAAGAAAAGCCCTGGCACTGTCCAAAAGATCCTAAGCAATATTTGAATTATTCCATTTTAATTTTTAGGAAGAGTAATTTAAATTTCTTTTTGATAAAACTTATAGTTAGACCACCAATTTGCCTATCTGTTTAATCACCAGGTTATGTAATAATATACATAAAAGTACTTGACAAATAATCAGGGTCCTGGTGAAATGTACAGACCTGTATTTTCTCCTGCTAGGAAGGAAAGGTTCTATCAGAGGTGAGGGCAAAGGGCAGGAGGAGATGTTTTTCTTCATTTGTTGGTGTTCTTTTTCTATTTGTTTTTACTTCTTACCTGATTTAGGGGAAGAAAGAACACGATTAAGACAAATACAAGTGAGTGAGTGCTTTGAAGGTCATTTTTGTGGTGTTTGAAAAGTCCATTGGAATCATACAGTTCTTTGGTATTTTCTAAAATGGTCACACTGGATTTGTTTAATAAGCTCTAGAAAGACACTGCACAGCTAGATCTCTTCCTGCCCACTGAGATTTATTTTCCCAACGGTCAAGTTCTTCTCCCTGAGTTTTATAATCTTTATTGCCCTCAAGGACTACAACTGTCTTATTAGTTCAAAGACTTCTATCTTATCTTTAATGTAGCTAGGGCTTGAACCATAAATCGAAATCTCTTTAGGGCACTGCAAAAAGTACAAGGATAGAAACAACAAAGACGCAATGACATTAGCTTCGAGGATGCAAACTTGGACAAATCAAAGCATTCAAAATATTTAATCTGGAATTTTTACTTTCCCTTCTGTGTGTAAGAAAACTAATGTCTTCCGCTGCTGGTAAATCCTATTCACACGACTCTGGAGTTGATCTCAAAATCAGTGGCATGAGTATGTGTGCATGGGAAAAAACTGGTGACTCTTGGCATTTTAGTCATTTTAATCTAAAGAGATTTGTTTTCCACAAGAAGGAACCAAAATAGCTATTTTTTTCTTTAAGATTGGAGTGTATTTCATTTTTTTTCTTTTTTGACTGCTTAAAAATGACTATTCCTCTAAGTATAACTGGGGTGCTTGGCTGAAGTTTACACAGTTCTACCAGGGGTGAATTTGTCAGTATTTCAAAGTTTTGTACTACAATCCATATGGAAACCTGTATGCCAGTTTCTCTCAAGAATTCATGATAGTTGTCACAGTACAACTGTGTGAAAATCAACTGACTAAAGAAATCTATTTGTGGTCTTATAAATGTTTAAAGATAAGAACATAAAAAACCATTTCTAGAACTGGAAAAAAACAGTAATGGATTCTGTACACTTCCTCTCTCCTTTTCTTTGTCCTGCTCCTCTTCCTGTTTCCTTCATACAAGTCAGGTAATTACTCAAGATAGTGAGTTCTCTAGCAAAGGAACACATTTTTGTTCTGTTTGTGTAGTGTCTTGTACAATGCTTCGTTCATGATGAAGGCTACCAAATACCAGCAAGACACAATCAAGAAAGTTCTGTTTCATCCTGAACAGAAGTTATAAAGCCTTATTCCTTAAATATTCTTGTCCTGTGGCAAGATTCACAGTTGTATTTAATACATGGAACGTTTATTGAAATTTTCTTGTGGTTTGGGCATTTATAATAGCTTTCTCCTACATTGCTCTCTAATGTTTAAAAAGACTTGAGCTCATCCTCCTTCTCTTCAGTGAAGATTTAAATAAAGTCTCTCTCTATACAGTTTCCTATTTTGTGATGCTTACCCAATCTTCACATCACCAAGACCTCTGTTAGACATGATCATAACTGACCAAAAATTTGCAAGGATTTCACAGAAAAATTGACAGAAAGAAGTGTTATTTTCTTGGGAAACTAGGCTACAGACATAGTATAATAATGATATAAAAATTATTCTGCATCCTGCACTCACAAAGCAGAGGAATAGTGTTTTGTTTTTCTCCTTGTCACCAGGAAAATAAAACATCTTCAAGTAAGAAAAGACAGTATTCATCTAGATCCCACCTCACCTGGTAGTTGACAAGCTTGGAACATGAAGGTTAAACAAGAGGTAAACAATTTTGAAGCAAAGCAAACCTGTCCTTTTGCTAACAGGATTTCTTATAATGAGCTTCTCTGGATCCTCTCCTGACAAAAAACAGATCCTAAAACCCACGGATCTAGAAGGATTATAGTGTGACGGAAGTATTTTTTTCTCCCCTTGGCTGGCCTTTGGTCAGCCCTGCCAATTCCATTTGACCTTGGTACCAATTGCCTGCTCCAAGGACTATAGAGACCTCCCTCTATACTCACTGTCTATTAGCACAGATTTTCAGTTTGCTTATCAGAGATGGTTGATTACTGAATTTTTTTATGCCTCATATTTTCTCCCTGTTTCAAAGGTGATGAACTCAGGCTTAAGGAGACTCAAATCTAACTAATTTATTTCACAGGGGGTTAGTTGTTGTGGGTTTGTGTAGTGTTATTTTTTGGTAGCCGGGGGGCAGCTACAGTGATGGCTCCTCTGAGCAGCTTCTGGAAGTTACCCCAGCTCCAGGCCTGTTGTGGTAGCAGGGGAGGGGCTACAGAGATGGCCCCTGTGAGAAATTGATGGAAGTTTACCCAGCTCCAAGCCATACGTGCCTCTGGCTAGGGCTGAGCCAGTCAGTGCCTCTGCCTGTCTGGACATCTGCCTGCTGCCTGCCTACCCAGCCTCTGCTGCAATGCCATCCACCACAGCCCAATGCTCCACCACAGCCCTGGCCCAGCCAACACAGTGTAGCCCCCACCTGAGAGCTGAGAGTTTTTCAGAAACCAATGAAAGAACCCGAGGCAGAGAGGAGTTGGAGCAGTTAGTGGAGAACTGCAGCCCATGGGAAGGACTCACGTTGGAGTAGTTTGTGAAGGACTCTACAGCAAGAGGGACCCCATGCTGGAGCAGGGAAGATCATGAGGACTCCTCTCCTGAGGAGGAAGGAGCGGCAGAGACAACACCCAATAGACTGACCACAACCCCCATTCCTCACCCCCTGTACCACCAGGGGGGAGAAGGTAGAGAGATCGGGAACAAAGCCTTTGGGCCTGAGAAGAAGGGAGGAGTGGGGGAGAAGTGTCTTTTGAAGATGTAGTTCTCTTTACCTTACTCTTGTTTTGATTGTTAACAAATTAATTTTTTTTTTGTTTTCCCCAAGTCGAGTTTGTTTCTTGCCTGTGACCCTAAGTAGTGAGTGAACTCTCCCTGTCTTTGCCTCAACTCACAAAGTTTTTTACCTTCTGTTCTTCTGATTCGCCTTTCTATCGCACCAGAGGGGAGAAGGAGTGAGAGATTGTGTGGTGCTTGCTGCCGGTTGGCCTTAAACCACAACAGTTGCATGAATACTTTTGAGATGCTGGGTTTGTGCCTAATTTAAGCCAATTCCTAGTAAACTCTCTTCTCTATCATTAGACAGGGTTTAAGTAATAGGGAAGATTATGTTGTCAATTTACTCTGTCAGTTCACTCTGTTTAGAAAATAGACTGACAAACCAAATCTAACACCTGCTTCTGCTTCTCTTGTTTCTCTCTTCTGTGCCCCTCTGCTATTATCCCCTTTATTCTGTACAGTCATTCAGGCTGTGCTGCTTCCCTCCTTTTGTGCAATACATCATCTATAGTCTGTAATTGTTTATCCTGACATTACATACACCACAAGTTTTTACACACAGTGAAGTGGCTGTTCTGGGTGTAAAAGGAACTATAAAAAGAAGTGTAAAAGCTTGTGATGTGTGACATTAGAGAGAGTGAAAAGCATATAGATTTTACGTCTCTAAGTGATTATGAAAGGATAGAACAATATCTGACTCCTTTCTAGGTATTAATGGGAAAAACGGTTAAGAAACTATCATCTTAAGCATGTGATTTGGTCAACCCAGAGTAAAATTCAACACTCACCAACGTAAGTGATGCTTTTTTGCAAACTGCATGAATGAGGATGAAGGAAGAGCTTGGCCTGTGGCATCTAAGGATTCAATATTTCAGTGAAGATTCTTCATTTGTATGAGAATTTTTGTAGAAAACCTTGTGACAGACTTTATTGACCACCAGAGTTTGGTAAATACTTAGCAAACTGAGATTCTAACAAAAGCCAGTCACAACTAGTTTCAAGCCAAACTAATTTCAAACCAAACTAGTTGGTTTTTTGACCTCTGAGAAAGCCAGAAGAGACACTGGAGGCAGCAGGGGGGCAGACCACAGGAGCCCTTTCCTCAGGGCAGCTGTTGAGGTGCCTGTCCCAGGCCACTGTCCCACTGAAGGCTGCATGTGTCTGCTGTGACTTTTCCTCAAGTGCCCTGATCTCCTCCCGCAGCCATGCTGCCTCGCCCTCCACTCTGCTACCCCTCTCCCAGTAGTGGTGGGGCCTAGCGACCCGCTGCTGCTGCTCCCTGGTTGGTGGCTCTGCAGCTGTTACGCCTGGTACGCTGGTGGCCATTCGTGCTTCTAGGCTCTTACAGGTGTGTTGTTCAACAGCAGCACAGAGGAGACACAGAACCCCTTTGCCACGGAGATCTTTGCTGCTACAAAGCAGGAGGAGAGAGTTGCACACACTCAAATGTAGCAGTACATACATTCTGGCTCAGCAAGAGGCTGCCTGAGTCTTACCTAGTCAGGCTTCCAGAGAAATCTACTAAGACTGGTAACAAAAGTGTTTATCCATACAAAGTTGCAAGGTTGCCAGTTTTGTTGTTATTTTTTACATAAAGCATCTCTGTTTCCTTTTTTGACTGACCTATGTTTTCTGATGATTTTGAGTGTGCGCTGATGATATTTTTGGTTTCTCTGCACAACTCTGCAAGTAAAAAAAAAAATCCTTACCTGTTCCACCTTTTTTTTCCCCCCTAGTAACTGTAACTGAATATTCCTATGTATCCTTTGAGTCCAGATGGTGGTATTAAAAAGAAAAATTACATTACTGTGGGTCTTCTGATAATATCGCAAGAGTTGACAATGTGCAACATTGGGAGGATAACATCTTAGAGGATGCATTAAGGATGACATATCCAGGAAACTATATAATTGATGGAAAAGCTGTCACAGGGAACTCAGACAGGATTTCTCCCTACTTATGCAACAGGCACTGAAGAGTATAGATTTCTACTAATTATTCGGTCTTTGGTGTTCATAAACCAGCTGCTGAATGGTCATTGAGACTTTTCATTGATACAAATACTAGTAAATCTGCTGACATTCATCTAATTTCTTGAACTGGTTTTAATTTGAATTGTAATTGTAAGAATGCATACTGAACTGCAAAGAACCCTATTCTGTCCATATCTGTCCAAGGTAATTTCTCTCTTTTTTTCCCTTTAAGAGGGCAGAAGGAACCAATCATTTTGAATAATAAGTATTTTTCTTACTTATCCTTGAAAGAAACATTAAGGTATTTTCTGGATGATATCTAATTCATCCTAGCTGAACTAATGGAGGTTTGGTTAGCCATAGGAGTCTAACTGTAGTAGCATTTGTTCTGTACCAGTTAGTTTCCTTTTTCCACCAAATGCGTGTAAAGCCCTTTCTCTCTACTGTTACATTCTTTCAATATAAAGCTTTTTGCTTTTCACTAGAAGTGAATTGGCAAATCATCCTGCGTTACTTACACTAATTTAAAAACCTCAGTAAAACATTTAATTTTTAGGAGTTTAATTTTTAGGATTTTAAGATTTGTTCCACTTTATAGTTTGTCACTGACTACATGGATTTAGGACAAAATATTATTATGTAAATCTTGGAACATACAGCATCTAATAATGCATTTTCTGTCATATATGAGGTTACATTTTCATGAGCATTCTCTGTTTTGCTTTGGTTTGTTTCCTAGAACACAATACATGACTCCAACCATACATCGCTTGGACATACTCTTCACCAGCATCAAAAATACCACTTGTACAAATAAAGAAAATGAAATAAATTCAATAGCGCTTACATCTTTTCTATGGATATTTCAAAGGCTGCTGGATGCTATTCATTTTGTCTCATTAGTCTGTGGCTTGGATTTCTGAAGAACTATAGTGAGGCCAGGCTGGATGAGGCTTTGAGCAACCTGGTCTAGTGGAAGGTGTCCCTGCCCATAGCAGGGGGGTTGGAACTCGATGGTCTTTAAGGTCCTTTCCAACCCAAACCATTCTGTGATCCTGTAATATCCTATTCTGTATATTAGTATGATTGAGAATACAGACCAGAATTTAGAACTGAAGGATATATGTAGTACTCTGGACAGATAGGGGGACAGAGTGCCTCAGGTGTAGCTATAGAATGGGTCATGATCATCAGTAACACAAAAGTTCTACTGTCAGGACAGTAAATTTGATGATAGGCTTGGAACTTTTCAATATTTTAAGATCATTTAAAATCCAGTCATTAAAATGATGCTTAAGATTTTGAAATATATTTGTACTTTGTTTAAGTAATGGTTTATGTGAATATAAAAATCATATATGAACTATGCTTTAGCAATTTTTGCTTTCTGGAGTCAAGTTCAACTTCCTTCATAGAAAAGAGCTTGAATAATTAGGTTTGCAAATGCATCATTGATGATACCAATTAGAGAAAAATATTTTCAATGCCATCTTTCTCACATATTTATAGTCACTGTTTTCGCTCTGTGGAGATTAATCACAAATACAGACTAAAACGATTACCACCCTGTCTTCTTACTCCTATGCAAATTCTCCAGATTGATTCAAAATTATGGATCCAGCATGATCCAGCATCTTTCTGTGATTCGTTAATCCAGTTTCATTTAACAGAACGAAGGTCCATTCCTGATTAAGTGAAGACCAAGTCTGAACCGTTTAACTACATTGTAAAGATATTGCTATTTTAAAAGTGTTATTCAAATAATTCATGTTTTCCCAGATTTCAGCCTGAAAAAAACAGTGACTTGCACCAGTGAGGAAATTACTTGTGCCTATCCTTACATGAAAGATGAATGTGTTTAAAATTGATATACCAAATACACACATATAATTCAAGAAAAAATGTTATTAACACTAGCTTATATGCATGTCAATGAGGGATAAAGCAAAGTGTGAATTTTAATACTTCACTAATTTAATAGATGACATAATCGTTGAAGCAGTTGCATAAAATTAATAGTGGGGTAGCAGGACTTTCAATAGGGCTTCACATCTTCAGAAAAACTATTCTCACTGGAGTAAATAGTTCAGTCTTTCAATTCCTAATTTGGTTTCTGAATGACTGCAGAACCAGAGAAGGGCTGAAATAAAATCCTGGGTTATGTGCTTGATGGTCTATCTGAAATGAGTTTGAAAGAGTAAATAGGAAGCAAGCAACTGAAGAATCAAACCACATTCTTTCAGAATGCACAGGTTTAGGGTTTGGTTTTCTTCATTGGTTTGTTGTTTTGTTTTGTTTTGTTTTTTAGGAGAGCTGTGGGAGACTTGGTCAGATTTATTGTTTAAATAGGAAAAAAATGCCTGCACTGTTTGTTTTGTTAAAACCTTCAGTAGGAGATAAAAACTCTTGTTTCTGCCATGGGTTTCCAGTTAAGATTACACTACACAGAGAACATACATTACTATTTCAGCTTCCCAGAGATGAGGGAAGAGATTCCCCAAGGACCCTAAACCTCCTGTAGTTTTTGTTGTGACCAAGCTGTCTGAATAACACTACAAATACAATTTGTGCCTCAGACTGTTTTCTGCCTCAGTGTAAGTTTTTTGCGGAAGAGAACGTATTTATGTTTATATGTTGCAAGAAACTACAACAAAGAGTTGGAGATTACAATTCTCGTAACAATGCAGTTTTACAGATTGTAATTATTGCCCTGTACAAGAAGATGCAAAATGCTACAGTTTTGAATTGATATCCTTCTACATTAATTTGAAGGTAGTGTAAATCTGAGAAGAATGATACTCGGGTGTAAAGCAAGGGAGAAATACATCTGTATTGTTCTTACATAGCTCTTTGAGTAATGAACTACCTTTCTGTCTTTTTATGGTTTTTATTTCTATAACCCTGGACTGTTAGAAGGTCATTTTATAGTTGCACAAGAATTGTCTGAAAATTAAAACTGTAGGTTAATGAACAAATTTACGGCATTTGTTCCAACTTTTTGCCATATTTCAGCAACCATATACTTTTTGGTAAAAACTTTTTTCCCTGCCTCACTGAACTTTGCAAACTCTTGACCACTTTACAGTCAACACAGGTTCTGATTCCAGCATTTGACTTCCCCAGGGAATTGAGATGTTATGAAAATTTGCATATTTGAACATTCTTTTAATCTGTTTTGTTCTGTTCACTCTGGTGATCTGTTAATATCAACTATGAAACACTGCACAAATATAATTCACTTTCATAAACTTGTGTTTACTTCTCTTGCCTTGCTTTTATTATTTTCATCTCATTAGAATTTACAACTATGAGTACCACTAGATTCTACTTCATTTCACTGAGGTGATAAGGCAAAATTACCTTCTGTGCAGCTAGGCACAGAAAAGAGAGAGACAGCCTTTGCCTGGACATTCCTTGTTCTCACTTTCAGCAAGATACTACCTAAATTATATACATGATAAGTATTTTATTTGAATCACTGGGTAGTCCAGTAAAAAATAATGCTGTTTTATAATTTTTCTAACAATCGGAAAATTGTATTTTTGCTTGTATTCATTGCAATCAGAAAACGCAGCTACAGGATCATTCTGATGGCATTCTTTATCTGCTAGCAGTGTCTGTTATTTCATATATATCTAGTTTCATAAGAAGATCTTAAAACAGTTTAAAAAGGACGTAGTAACATTTTCAAAGTTTTATAGAGAAAGAAGCCTAAACAGCAAAATGACTGCATAGGTTCCCCATGCAGTTAATATTTCTTGGTAGGTCTCTTCAGGCTCAGTTAGGTGTTTTGTCTATTTCTAAAAAGAAATCAGAAAGTTGTGAACGGAATATATCTGATTGCTTGGAGTTTTGAAAGGTTGAAGCCCTAATATGATAAGCTATTTTTATTGCTGTGTTGCTTGAAAACAGGCCTTCAACATGAGATTTTAAAAATCATGCTTATTATAGTGCTGTAGAGAAAGTGAAGGAGACTATTTCAGAAGTAAAGACATCCTTGGAAAAAGTTGATTAAGTTAGTATTTTATTGCAAATGTAAATAAAAGTATAATTGTAATAACGTTTAACTTTAGGGAGTGGCAGTCCTTTTCTATCATGCCAGATTATTTATCTGTATGCAAGATTTCTTTTACTAGCTAATAAATGCTTTTGTCATTTCTTTTGATAAACACTGAATTTGAAATAAAAGATGTGTTATCACTACCAGTCAAAATATATCAACCTTAGCTTAGTTTAAGAGATGGTAGTATTTTAAAGAGAACAGAACCTGACGTGCACTTAGGTCATGGTCCACTTCTGTTGTTCGGTAGTACTGTAAAAGGAATGTTTATGTGACAACTGACCCTCTTCTGATGCTGCTGCTTCTTGTTTTGGAAGAATAAAGCAGAGCTTTGAACATAAATAACATGTGAAACCCTGCTTAACTTCCCAGTAAATTCAGGCACTTCTCGTTCTAAGCACAAGCCCGCAAAATGTTGAGTGGTCCTGGAGATGCTGGGGAAAAAAAGAAAGCTTTTCATAATAATTACGTATGGAATGCAACTTTTTTTTCATCTCCATTTTTAATTTAAACAATTCCTTGTAAATATTTTATATAACTGCATCCCAAAGCTTTGAGTCTTCTATTAAATATTCTAAGGGATTATTTTCCTGACAAGCTAACTGTATTTTCTCTCATGCTTTAAGAAGTATGGTGATGATTTTGTTCTTGGTTAATTTTTTCATTTAAGTAGGGTATGAAATCAGAGTTGAACTGAAATTATTTAGGCTAGAGTTCTAGAAGGTCTGTGAAGGTCTGATTAGCACCCATGAGGCTCCAGTGATGTTTATTTTCTCCAAATTTTCTTTAGCAGGGGTACAAACGGGAAAAAAAACTCAAGTGTTTGAGCTTCCCCTCACCAAGGCAATGGAATCAAGACAAATTTTATGAGGAAACAGGCTGAGACAGCTTCAGAGAGAGTATCTGTGTGTACATCATGCGTATGCTGCACATTCTAATGGATGCAATGCAAACAGTTTTCTTTGCTGATTTTGTGTGTCTCTGTGGTTCTTTTACCAACTTCTATTCTTTGTTCTTTCTTTTTTTGTACAAGAACCAAACCTTTATCTGGAGTTAGAGGCACTAGTTTAGTTTACTAAAAGCTGCACATAAGCTGGTTTGGGCAGTAATCTAACCAGCAATCAGCTGGCCTGGTCACTTGAGCACTGACAGGCTTTCAGCGCCTTTTCAAAAGAACATACAGAGTGGTGGACAAACTCCTCTTTCTTTGATGCATGCGTCTGAGAAAGAATCCTAAAATACATGTTATAGAAACAGAAGATGTGCCTGCAGGCCAATATGAATAACCATATGTAGAGTAAGGAGGCAATAGATTGGGACCTGATTCACTTTACCATGAATGCCTGGACTTGAACAGTGATGTTATGGATCAATCAAGCAGAATCTAAGCATGACTCATTTGAAAACTCCTCTATAAAGACTATCTTTTCTAGAAATTGCTTGATGTTTTTTAGTGATTGGTAAACACTGCAAAGAACTGCTAGAAATTTTCCTTTCTGTAATCATGTTAAAAAGAAGAAAGAGCTTTTCACTGGTAACTCAATTGCATGTAATTTGGGATGCACCATTTCCTGGTGTGGATATCTCAATTTAATGTAGGTAGGGAGCACAAACAACAGCGGGGCTTTGCAGCAGTCAGAAATAGCTGAAATACAAAGAGAGAGATGGGAAATTCAGATCTTACTAGGACATTTAGAAACCATTTGTGCAGGAAAGGTTATTTATAAATATTTATATTTGCATTGCTTCCAAATGTGTTGATTTTGAACATACAAATAGATGTGGCTGTTTTGTAAAACCTAGAATATAGTTTGGCATATTTTGTTGTTTGAGTGCCAGAGCTCTATATGAATTTAATTTCAGAAAGCTTCTGTATGTTCATCTACTGCGTTTATAGCACCTGTGTAGTCCTCCACAGGGTTTCCAGTAACACATCTGCAAAATGTCTGGATTAAAGTTTGTTGTGTTCCATTCTCTTTTATGCTTTCATTGACCTTCTACTGCATCGCAAAAGGCATTCTCAATGCCGATATTTGCTGAGTTCTATCATATTTGTTCAACTATCAAATGATGTTGAATACATTTAGTGCCAAATCTTTGGCCTGGGATTTTAAGGAAAAACTGTCTTACTATGTACAGAGTACTATTTCTTATGTAACCACATCTTAAACACCTGCCAACAAATGAATTGCAAAATTATTTTTCATTTATTTCTCACCCTTTCTCTTCACAAACACCTTTTTTTTTTTTCCTTTCCATCATTGAATCCACAGTAAGATTTTCTTAAATGACTGTGTCAGTTATTTCCATTGCAAATATTAGGGTGAGTGATCATACCTTCAACTGTTTGGAAGCCTTCTATTATTACTGCACTTCAAAAGCAGCTGCTGGAAAAATGTTGCAGAAGAAACAAATAGATTCCAGCAGTTAAGAACTGAATTAACTTTCTGATTTATGTTCGGTAATGTTTATATTCTCTCTGTCTCAAAAAAGAAATCAATCCAGATCTGCTAAATAATAAAACATGTCTTTAGTTTGATTTGTTCAGGAATGAATCTTGTGAATGTCCTAGATTATGAAAAAGCCTGTTTCTTGTTTCTAAAAGTTTACTTTGTGTGCAGAGCCCACACCATACTATCCAAGTCAAGCAACTTTAAATCTAGGTAGCCCCCAGGCTTATTGTTTTGCTTTTGATGTTTTGGTGGTTTGGGTTTTTTTTCCAAAAACTTTTCTTGAGATGTAGCTGAAGTAATTCTCACTCTACTAAAAAGGACAAAAAATTGACAGCTCTTCAGATGTCATAAGCTGTCTTTTCCTGCATTCTGTACACCAGCTTTTTCTGCTCAGTCAGTTACTAGCTACTTAGGAACAGACATGGAAGAATAGTCATTTTTAGCTTCCAGTGAAAGCATTTCTAGCTTCTTTTTGATTATTCACATTCCAGAAGTGACATGCAAGTTCAGTGCTCATTAGTTCTGTTACAAGCTCCTATTTATGTGAAAGCTTCAGCTCAAAACAGTCTAACTTTGCTAGAGAAAAGAACTGACACTTTAAAATATCTGTGTAGTGACACAACTGCGTAGTGAGGAAGATGGATAAATGCAGAATGAAAAAAAAATCTTCACTGGACTAGTAAATACAAAGATGCAGTCAGGTTTAGTATTCACATGTTTCAAAATTAATCTTAGAAAAATAAAATAGAAAGAAAATAAACTTAAGATGCAGATTGAGCACAATTTATTTTTGTTTGTTTGTTTGTTTTTTTCTGGGAGATGACATGGTGATCTATAGCTTTGGCTAATATTGAAAATAAAAGTAAATTATGCTCACTGTACTTGTTGGCCAAGAATCTGAGTCTTGAGCCTTGGTTCAGCAAATATTTTGAGCCATTACTCTTCTTACATTCAAATTAGAGGACTGCAGGCACGTGTTTGCTGTTAGTCACAAAGGCAACTCATGACACTGCCTGCTGAGACTGGAGTTAACCACCATGAGCATACGTCTCTGCTGGCAAGCAGTGCATCTCCTCCAGAAGGCAAAGGCTACTGGTGCCCTTCACCTATCTCCCAAAACAGGCTGGCAGGGTGTGTGCTCTTTGTCTGTGCTACCCTGCCAGTGTACAGATGGTACTTTTGGGTACAGTGTGGGGAACTGCCACATAATCAAGCCCTCATCCCAACTACCACTTTGTGTGTGAGATTTGCCACCAGTCTCTGGCTGAGGTCAGGCCCCACCTATGGTGTGGTGTCCATTCCCTGTGCCAACAAGGTCACTTTCAGTCACTGGCTGGATAATGAGAATGGAAGAAGTTAATTCTTTCAGCTAGCCCCACCATGGCTTCAAGGGATGCTTTTGGATCTGCTAAATAGCTGAGTATTGTGTCTGGTTCTGTGGGCTCTTCCCATCTGTTCTTTTGACTTAAAAATAAGCTCAAGGTAGCCTACTTAATTTTATGCTTCAACAGCATGCGGAGGATGTACTCACGTAGTTTGTCTCTTGGTACTTGGGAAGCAGCAGCTGAACTCCTCATCTGAGATGTTAGTTGCCAGAGCTTCTTCATGGTTCGTCATCCATGGTGGATGTAGGAGCGTGATCAGGTTTCCGGAGTCATCTTTGATACATTTCTCCTAAAAGATTTTCATACCTGGTGAAAAGGGTTCAGATTCTTCTCTTTGAATAGCCCTACATATAAGATCAACCTCAATTAAAACGCGAGCTTGGCAACACTAACATAGGTAAACTGTCTATTAAATGTTTATTTCAAAATGTACTTTAGGAATGTCCTTTTCATTTTAGTATGATAAGACCATTGTGCATAGCTTTTTATCTTGTTACTCTGTGCAATCCAGTATTCAACTTGTAATAACATTCAGTTTGTCACTCCCAATAAATTTAAAACAGATTAGTCTCCTATACTTTTATCCAATTTAAAGGGGCAGTCCTTGTCCTAATAGCAAGAAAGCAGATATATATGCTGTCTTTCTGTAGTAATTAAACAGAGTGTCAATCTGACAAGACTGCTTAGTGTTCCTGAAAGGCTGCAAAGGCCTGTACCTCAAATACTTTTGGAAGGAAGGCAGGACTTTTTATAAGCACATTCAGGCAGGACATGCAGAAGTCCCTTCTGATTATCTGTGGCAACGGTAGTTGTTGCGTGCAGCAGATGCAAATAAGAAATTGTTTTTCAATACAGCAAGAGTTCTTGAGATAGGAAACATAAATCAGATTGAAGAGTAAAATTTTTGGAAGGGTCACATACGCCTTTTAACTACCATCCTCTCCTCAGGAGCAACATACATTTTAAAGAGGAATTTCCTCTCTCCAAGCTCAAATTCTTACTCTAAGTAAAGGTCAAAATGAGTAATTTCAATAGTTTCTAAGTCTTCTTTTCCCATGTCCTGAAAACCAATAAATTCATCACCCCCCGCGAAAGAGATAAACGCTTTCCACAAGTCATTTAAATTAACTAATGTTTTCTTAGTGAGAATTCTGTCTCTGACATGAATGTTAATTGACAAGCCAGCTGTCTGATTTCTCATTTTCCTTTCCCTCACGAAGTTTCTGCTTTAAACATATGGCTGAATATTTGAAGTCCTGTCCCTTTTTGTAAGAATATGAAACTTGAATGTTATTGATACAGCACATTTCCCTGATGTTTCACAAGTGTGTGAGAATATTTCCACATCAAACTTAATTTTCATGTACCTCTTTTGACACAGGCTTTTTTTTGTTTTTGTTTTTGAAAGCCCCATTTCAAGGAGTAATGTGGCTTTTTTTCAATTTAAAGGAAAAAAATTACTGACCATTCTGATTGTTGTGGCAAGTGTGCACGGCTGGCTAAGAAACTAAAAGACAATTTAAAACTTTTATTTTTAATGTATTGGACTTTAAATCTCAGGATTTTTGGAGCTGAAATCAGGATTTTCAAATACACATGATTACTGAATAAATTATGCAAGAATCTAGTGAAACTGTAATAAATATTGAATATTGTGGGAAGTCAATTTTACTTAAAATCACAGAAATGTAAGTGGCTTCAGAAGATCAGCTCATGTCCAAACTAAAATGAGCTATACCTGTGTCACTGCTGGTTGATGTTGGTCTAGCTTGTTCTTAAAACATCCAATGATTGTTTATGAGAATGTCTCTGAGACAGTGTCAGAAACCTTATTAAAGTCCAGATATATGACATCTTTCCTGTCTACAAAACCCCTCACGTTATGGTACAGTAAAAAGAATGTAGATTGGTCTGGCTTGATTTATTTTTTATATCCATATTGACTTTGATTAGTATCCTTGTTATCTAACAGCTATTTACAGAAATAGATAATGCTTCTGTTTTTCTAGGAACTGAAATTTGGTTCTCTGGACTGCAATTCCACAGGATCTTTCTTCTTCTCTTTGCAACTCTATTGCCCATTTTAAAAGAAAGGTATTATTTTTTCCTCCTCTAGTATTTTGGAAACTACTCATTCTTCATACAATCTCAGAAATAAACAGCAACAGCAAACTGTTCTTCACTTTGTGCTCACCTGTTCTGATTTTTCCCTTACATGTTCGTGGTATATTTTTTTCTGTATGTCACTAGTAATCTCAACTAATTTTCTGCTTCCTGTATGCCTGCTTATGCTTAAACTCAATGAAGAGCTCACATTTCTTTAATCAAAAGGTTACTGA
This sequence comes from Pterocles orientalis, assembly GCA_011057875.1. Taxonomy (NCBI): domain Eukaryota; kingdom Metazoa; phylum Chordata; class Aves; order Pterocliformes; family Pteroclidae; genus Pterocles; species Pterocles orientalis. Next base: position 32,791 of record WKFP01015246.1, on the reverse strand, counting down.
ATCAGATTTCAAAGACTGTTGCTTTGTGAATATCGTGTAGAGGAAGCTGCTCCTAACACATTCCAAGGAATTACTGGACATCCTGTGTGTTCATGTATTTGCTTCTTTTGTTACTTCCAGTTTATGGGTGCTGGTTAATTCTGCTAGTTACTTTTAAAAAGCATTACCCACCTTCTTCATCCTAGTGTAGCAGTGAGTAGTCAATCTTACTGTGGAAACTGTCACATTTTTTCAGCTTTACTTATTAAAATTGGAAGTTTTTAGATGTCAGTCGCACACTGGAAAATGTACTTCAAGATGTATCTTGAAAGGTTCTGTCTTTTCGTTTTCAAAATTGATCTTTTAGGGTTTCCTGAAATAGATTTTATGAATCAAAATAACAGTTAAATAAAGGAGCTAAAGAATCAAAAAAGGAACAAAACATTGTATTTTAAATCAAATATAAGTAATTTTGGCTTGATTCAGTTGCAATTATTTTGGCAGAGACACATACAGAAGAAGACTTACTTATAAAAGGAGGCGCCTGAAAAAATAAGTAAATTTTCTTTTTGACCCTGTTCTTTAGAAATGTTGAATGTTCTGTGTTTGATCACATAACCATAACGTCCTTTTCAGTCCTGTCTGAAGTGCTGTTCAGTATATAGGAGCATAAACAAAATCAAGAAGGTAAGACAGAATAGTTGATCTTTAATTTTTTCCATCTGGTTTGAATAAGGTAAGTTATCAGATGGTACCTCTGTAATGTTAGTGGAATTCCAAATGTAGCAACAAATTGAGGGTTTGCCCTATTTCATCCTCTCTTTCATTTAAATCTTGATATAATACAAAAATAAAAGGTTGGTATCCAGTCGTATTTGAGGCAAGTGGTAGCCTACAATCTTTGAACAAAACACAAAGCCATCTTGTTCAACTACTGAAGGTAAGTGTAGTTGTGTGTGTTCAGCCTAATCACCTTCATTCTAAATAAGGACAGAAGGAAAATAAGTCAGTGAGCATTGCAGCAGAAACTACTTATCTTGTGGTTATGGTTAGTGACCTGACATCCTGGGAAGTACGGATCCTTAGTAAGGTACATGAGAGATAAATACGGACTTACTTATCGTCAGTCAAAGTATGAAATCAAAAGGACTCTGGATACTTTGATACATGATAATTAGAGAAAAATACAGACTGTAATCTTGTCATCAAGTGCTGTAATTCTGTCAGATCTCACAAGTGCAGTATAATTGGGCCATGATAGCACTGGGTGATCTGCATGAGGGAAAAAAAAAGGTCAGGAGGAGTGGTTTTGCCAGTGATAGTCTTCCTTTGAGTCTGAAGTTAGTACTTTACCCCTTTTTCACTCAGAAATCATAGAATCATAGAATCGTAGAATGGCCTGGGTTGAAAAGGACCATAGTGATCATCTAGTTTCAACCCCCCCGCCATATGCAGGGCCGCCAAAAAAAAGCCTACCAAGTCATAAAGAACAACCTGTTGTGTCCTTCACAGATAAATAAATTTCCTTTCCAAGAGTGTACGTCTTTTGAAGAAAATACAAAGCCTTACATCTGTAAGGCAAAAATCATACACTCCTTTGGGAACTTTGGGGTTCATAGGCATGCTCTGCACAGCCCTGAAGAATGTAGGAGAGCTTTCTGGGTTGTCCTGACAGTGGAAGACATTTTATCCCCTTGGCCCTGCAGTAACAGGCCTCTTTCAGTTCGTGTAGCTTGTGTGATGGCATACAGTACAAAGGTTTGGGAATTTATTAAAATGTTTCAGTACCCTGTGTTTTAGATACCTCTGCTGATGTAAGGTAATGATTATACATGCATATATATATGCAGCTGTATAAGCATACAGATGCACGTAGGTTATATATGTATATAATATGCAATAATCTGTTCGATGTATAGATCTATTCAGTGTATAGAATATATCAGAAAAGGTATTGATAAGTAACAAAAGGAAAGCAACACTTGCACTGCTTACACTAAGATCAATAACTCTATTTCTCCTTAGCTGTTTCACATCACTGTTTTTCCTGACCAGCCTGCTCAGGGCCTTCAGTTTCATTCACTCCACTTTCAAAGAATAGCTTGTGGAGACAGTGGGTAACTTTTGTACCCCATTTGTTTCTTGGAGTCCTCCATGTTTTCTTTCAAATTCAGTCTTTCTCCCCCAAAGCCTCTTCATGAAAATGTCTCTTTGGAAATAAGGTTGCCATCACTGCTACTTGATTCCTCAATTAAATGAGAGATAGGAACCCACAGTCCCTGGTGAATCGTTGCCTGTATGTCAGAGGGAACCTGTAGATGTATCACACAAAAACCATTTTTGATAACTCAATAAGATTGATGAATTCACCTCACTACTATGAGACAAGACACAAACACATTGACCTGGTTGGATACAGTTTTAAACGCTTTTGAGTGCTCAGATACCATTGCAATAAATACACACACAGAGCCATATATATATATATATATATGTATATACATAAATAGATAAGAAATGTTTTTAATCTTCTGCCTGGTCATAAGACATGAAGACTTTTCAGGATTATGTTTGCCTTGGAGAAATGGATATGTAACTGGCTATTTTCATAGTGCGGTGTATTTTCTTTACCCATACAGGCAGAGACAATGAAAGCAATACAGAAACAGAATCCTATTTCATGCATTGTAACCAGTGTAGAGTTCCAAAGAACTAAACTTGTTTCATGAATAGGATTGGCTAAGGCAGATAGAAAATCCTCTTGTTGGTTACAGCAGTACTTCTGAAGAAAAAAAAACTAGTTGCAGAACTGATGCAGAGATTTAAAAACCACACTGCTGCATTCCAGAAACAAACATAAATCTAACACAATGATGCTTATAGAGGTAAGAGACACTTAGTTGATTCCTTTGGGATGCAGCGCAAAACTAAATAGCTGATCTATTGACCAGCACAATATTCTTTCCATGAAGTTGGCTAATTTTGTATGTGTTCCCGTAAATCTGAAAAACTATTTGCTATCTATATACAGTAATTCCTAAAAAGGCAATTGCATGAAGCAATACTTATTTTCCACATTCTATCTGCAGATAGTAATTGTTACTTTTGTTTTTTCCTTTTCTTATTTCATAAATGATGATACAATTCACTGGAGAGGAAATGAGTGCTTTATGTTGTTCATACGCTGTTAGATGTGGAAGAATCTGAAGGCACATCAGGTATTTACTGAACTGTATTTTAACAGAAAAGATCTTCCTTGATTGACTTTAGCTTTATCAAGACACTTTATTCAGCTGTAAAAGGATTAAGTTTCTCTCCTTTCCTGATGTGAGCATGGTAACCAGTAAAGCAAATCCTATAACTAGAATTCAGTTTACAATTTTTATTATAACCATGATAGATTAAAATTAAATTTCTCTTTTCTGTTCTAACTTTTCAGTGCTAAAGAGTAAAAAGCTGTAAAAGCTTTATTTTGTTGTCATCAAAATGAGCAGATATAATCCCAGAAGCAGTGCACTGAATAGAAGATATAATTTTTAAACAGTAAGTTTTATGATTATCACATTTCTCATTATTATTATCTTTAAGGATAAACCCAGATTAAAAGACTGAACACAGGAGAAAGCACTGAACACTGTAACAATTTTATGCAATTTAATACAATTGAATCTCGACTCTTGGTTTCTAGGAATAAAAAGCGTGGTATCTTTAAAATCATGCCCTTGTAATCTGCATTTTAACTAAATTATGCTTTTGATTCACAAGACATTCTTTATTTTACCCTGAAAACAGATTATTTTCATGTTAATTAGGTTCTCAATGCATGTACTTTGGAAAAGGCGACCGAATTCTTATTTTCAATTTAATTAAAGTGGACATTCATTCCTCTCTTCAGGTAATTTGCCACAATTAGAAGACCAGGAATGTGAGAGTACCAAAAAGGCAAATCTAAGAAAGACCCTGCCAAAAGACAGGAAAAATGTAAAAAACTCAATTACGAACAACGAATAGATTGAGGTAGTTTCTACCTCTTGTAAAGATTTTTAGTACTTAAAGTGAGATTGAGACATGATTCAAGTAGCTGATATTCAAACTATGACCTCACAAACTCTTTATTCCAATACAATTTTATACAAACATGGATGTCATAGCTAAGTTCTTTTTTCAGCTTAACAGTGTTTCGAAAACATGCTCAGAACAGCCTTAGCACCAACAATACTAAGTTGCTTGTCATTTACGCTGGTTTTGCATGACACTGGGATCCAAAAATAGTATTCTTTTAGTTTTGTCCTCTGTTTTGGGGCTCAGTCTGTGGTAAATAATAATAAATCACCTCTAACACAGACTAACAGGATTGATTTCCTCATAAAGTGTTTCAAATCTGCCTTAACTTTTAGGCACTGGCAGAGAAGGTTGTGATTCTGAACTTTTATGTAATAGCGTAGTTCTAGAGAATTCTGTTCTAGGAAACAAGAGCGGCATTTAAATGTTCACTTCTTCAATTGTATTCAAACTACATCCTTTAAACTCCAGGACAGGGCCATAACCATCAGGGACTAGTGGAGAAGGAAGAGTTCAGTAATGATATGAATGTTCCCTTCCCCTGAGGAAAGAGTTGGATCAAAAAGGAAGGAAAAAATTGAACATATAACTGTTAAGTGAAAAATTCTGAAAGTGTCCTGAAAACAAAATCAGCTTGGTAACTGTCATTATATAAATACAAATGTAATTGTCAATATTGTGAAAAGGATAAAGAATTCTTTTGATTTTCATGCTTACTGAAAACCATCTTTTCTTTCCAACTTAAGTTCAGATATAAAATTTTTCCTAGTCAAAAAGAAAAGCTCCTTAACTAGAGTTTTGATGTGAGTCCAGCTGAAATTGTTCCAAACTTGGTCTAAGGAAGAGGCTGCATGTAGACAATGCCTAGACACACCAAGGTATTTAAACAAATGAGTTGTCTCATATAAATCAATGTGATTTCAGCTATTTTATAGCGAAGTGTATATTTTAAATGGCAGGGTGTTCATGCACTGAAGGGAGGGTGAAATTCTCATCACTTCAGCAAACAGATAAGGTTGAGTGTAGTAAAGATGTCATCAGTTACATATTTCAGATACTGTAATCAAAGACTACTCTCAACCAATAAACTTATTCTTCTATGAAACTTCCAAGGACAGCACTAGAGAATGGGCAATGAATAATAAAGGGAACTATATAGAATTGTATGAGGAGTCATATTAGTGTTAGTAAGCAACTTTAAGTGTACTAATCCCAGGGTTCCAAGGAATCCTCTTTATGAATGTAGAGGAAATGCTTAAAAAAGCAGTTACTCACAGCAACTAATTGCTTCTTTAAAAAAAAGTCAGATACTCAGCAGTTAGGCTTCCATGTATGTTAGCTGTAGTAGAGACCTTAGCGTACATTGCTCTCTGCAACGAAGTTTTAACCGTTCTGAGTTTGCACTTTTCATTTTAAGAGAATGTTTTGCAATAGTATCTGGGATTTGGGAGTTTGAGCATATTTTGGTGATGGATGAACTGCTTTGTTTAAAGAAGCTATTTCTAACTTTACTGTCGTGTTCTTGATATAGTATCTCGCCCTGTATAACTCTGAAGAACTCATTACTTCACATTTACATCCTTTACATGCTTGAGAATTTTGTTAAAGGCTATTTACTCCCTCTTTCAGATCTGTCAAGCCTGAGACTCCCCTCTTTCAAACCAGTGCAAGTAAGGAGTAAGTAATTTGAAATTAAGAATTACACAGTACAGAAGGAAGCTTTCCACTTGTGACCATAAGGGCTGTGATTACAGGTGAGGAGATCAGAAAAGAAATTTAAAGAAATTTTAAAGGAATTTTAATTTTCCCATATGGGAAGAGTCAGAAGGTTAGTTTTTGAGATGGTAAAGATTTTCTTACAAAAATACTGTCAGTTCAGCTTTTTTATCTGATAAAATAAACAAAATCATTTTGTCTAAAATCAGACCGAATAACATCAACTTTTGTAGTGTCTCCATGCCTCTAGCAATTCACAGGAGCTTTACAACCGTGTTCTCTGAAATGTAACAGGCTTTTTGTTTAGGTGATATATTCTCTGTTCATTTGGGTTTAGCACTGTTGAAGAAAGTTCTGAACTCTTTCATTAACATAATTTCTAATACTTTTAGAAAGATGTCTGTAATTTATGATTGCAAGGTGTTTTAGAATTGGTCAGAAGTCATGGAACTACATCTAAAGAGCTAGGGGCCAAATGCTTATCTTGGGTGATGAAAAAAAGACATGTTATGGATGCTCATGAAAACTATCAATAGAAAAAAGTAGAAATTTTATTACAAAGACTATGTGTTTTGATTTTACCTTCTGACAATGTGTGTTCTTCCTGGACTGGAAGCTGATTGCAGTTCTGGTTTTGACTGTTTTCAGTTGTGAAGACATGTTTGATTGTTTTAAGATATGCTTTAATGGAACAGTGAAAAATGAGTTCAGGTCTCTTGAAATTTGGACTTTATCAGCAACAGGTAATGAATCTTAACCATATGGGGTTTTGTGTCTCTGAATATGTCTATGTCTCTATTTATATACAGAAAGGGAATATAATGTCTATTTTATGGTAATAATACGATACATAGTGCTGTCTACAACTACATTGTTTGGATAAAAGATAAATTAAAAGATTAAATATTCAGAAAGTTATAAGCATTTTTCATATAGTTATTTGTTGAAGAGTGAAAATTTGAATAGTGGCAAATACTGTCCCTGTCCATGGTACTTCATTTATAAAGTTCTCTGGTAGTGAAAAAACTAGTCCTCTAATTAATTGCATAGGCATAATGCTGGTATTTATGAAGGAAAAAAAAAAAGTCACCTCTCAGCTATTACCTTTAAATATAATTCTGGACAATTTCCAGAAATCCCACTGAAAATGCGTTGGCCAGAAGCACTCAAGCTTGACTCCTTTCACCTGAAAAATTAGTGCACATTCAATATTTTATAAAAATGCTGTAGCCAGACAGAGAGCTCCTTGCATTAATTTCTTCTTTTTTTTGACAAGGAGAATCACCTCTGAGGCGGAAATAAATGATTCTTAGCCACACTATGTCTTTGGTTTTGTTGATCCAAGTGAAACTAAGTTTAGAAAACTGCTGAGAGGTGTTCACTCTACAGTCAGTATAAATCCCTGGAGTATGAGTTTATAGAGGTGATTGAGCACTTCATGTTCTACAGTAATATGCTAAGATACACTTCTAAAATATGTTCTTTGAATCAGTACAGTGTGCAGATATAGATTTGGTGTACTGGGTTTGTGCATGAGTTAGAAAACTAACAATAATAACAAATGGATGAATTAATTCTCTCATTTGGAGCATACTTTGCCTTTTCTCTGCCCAAAAAGTATGAAAGAAGAAAGTAAATATCATAATTCATCTTTATTGCATCCCACAGAGGAGTCAAGTATAACAAGAGAAACTGACAGTTCAGAGGGTGGGATGGTATCATTTTGACATTAACGTTATAGGTCTATACAACTGAAGAATTGAAAAAAAAATCTTATTGCTGTGAAACCAAAAAGAATAAAAAATTAGCGTTTGGATGAGCAATGCACAACTGACATTAGAACGACATACAAGATTTAGAAATATAGCCTCTTCTTTTTCAGGGGAAAAATCTTCTAACAAATGACTGCACAACTTTAAAATCTATTATTCAGAAAGACCATATGAACAGCAGTGTATTCTCCAAAGCACAGAGGTGCACTTATGTAGCTTTTTCTTTCTGATAATTTCCTTTATGCTGTGATCTTGCAAATAAGTCAAAGAAACATGCTATCCTGGAAAAAAAATAATTTGTTTTTTCCCTATCTCCCAAATTTTTTTACACTGTATTCCATTCCAGCTTTTCTTACCTCATCTAAATATTATCTTGCCAGAATTAGAAAAGTAATGAAATTAATTAGAATAAATTGGTAAAGGTAACAACAAATCTATAATTTAACACAAAACCAAAATGAAAAGCAAAACAGATGATCTTTTGAAAGTTCAGCAAATTAATGACATCCCTATTCAGTGTAGCATTGTTAATGACTTCATTGTGTTGTTACATTTACAGAGCATTTAAGACATTCATATGCTAAAGTGTAACAACCCTTTCTGTATTTATTCAAAAAATCCTTTTAAATTAATCACCTTCCTTCCAGCTAGTACAATAATTCGTGTCTTATTATGATATTTAGGCTTAAACAAAACCAACCATGGAGCTTAAGATTCCATGTGACTGCTTTCAGGTTATGTTTAAAAATACTGTGATAGTCTGTTTGTTACAAAAACAAGTAGGAAGCAATGATAACAAATTCTCCTAACATTAACAGGTGGGAAGGGATAAATTGATAACAAATTTGTCATCTCTATTAGTATCATGATGTGTGCAGATTCTGAAATATTCAAGGTGATCACAAGATTGTATGTTTAATTAATAATTGTACAGTGAATAACTCTTTAGCATCGTAACATCAGAAACCAAAGCAGGGGGGTTGGAAACAGGCAAAAAGGGAAGAATAAGAGGTAGGGAAGGTGGGTCCATGCACAGTTGTGCTTTCATGTGTACTTGCACAGGAAGTGTGAGTCCTTACACCTGTGTTTGCCAAAGCCGAATTTTTGTTAGACTGAAGACATATGATGTAAATTTTAAAAAGAAGAAAATTGCATGTGGAAAAAAAGGAGAATTGGAGAGGTTTTTCAGGCCTTCAGTTCTAGCTTTTGGTGTTAGGTTGTTAGCTTTTCCATTATTTTGCAATAAAACTCAGGAAAAATCTTGAGGAAGCAAGTTGTTTTAAGTTGCCTTCAACATTTCTTACAGGAAAGTTCAAGCTTCAAGAGATTTCTCAAAGATATCTTCCAAAAGGTAGCAGTTTGGAGCTGGGCATTGCACAATTCTCCATGGAATATGTCAGATGTCTGCAAGTGACAGTGAGAAGGGACTGATGGCATTTTTTTTGTCTGCATTTTTCTATTCTGTGTCTTTATTTTGCCACTTTGCTTTCAGTTTTGTAAACAACAGTTTAACCTCTGCTCTGCCAGAATAAATTCACTGTTTTCAATTTTAGTCTTGTTTAGCATTCAAGGCATTGCAAATGAATCTCACAAACTGGTGATTCTTTTACTTCCACAGAGGTAATCAATCAAAGAAAAAAAAAAACAACAAAAAAAAAACCAACAACCACTTTGGAGGCCTGCAATCAAAGATAAACTTAGGAATCTCAGAGGCAAGTTTGATATCAGGATTAAAGATTGTGTCTGACATCTGGCAGCCAGGGTAGTGAGAGAAATCTCCCTCAAAAATTAGCTCCTAGCTCCTGCAAGGAACCAGCTCTTAAAAGTGTGATTTTGTAAAACACCATACGTCATAGAAGCTTTAGCTAGCTTCTGCCCAGTGTCAACATGAAGAAAACAAAACAAAAGCAATGCTCATTAGAATCAACACTTTCTTTGCATCAGTTCTTTCCCTACTACTGTAAAGGTTGAGTCTATATGATACCCATAATCAGGAAGAGAAAAAGAAATACTTCCAAATTGCCCAGTTATTATTAAATAATGAGTGACTGTGTATGATTCAGAAATTAATTCAGCTTATTTGACAGTCTTTGCTTAGACAAGATATGTATTATTTCCATCTAGCTCACAGAGTTGGTTGGTTTTGGGTTTTATTGCCTTGGTTTGGTTTGGTTTGGTTTGGTTTGGTTTGGTTTTTCTCAAATGTACTTATCTGCAATTTAATTTCACATCTGTGTCTGTATATATTCTGTGCCAGTGAAGTGGAAGGTAGAATTGTGTTAAAAGCATAGGTGGGTGCACAAGGCCTTCCTGCTTGGCCTGCTGTCCCAAAATGTTACTGTGGAAACCACCGAATTCTGTCTTTCTACTGACTACATAAGCACATTTAAGAAGAAAGAAGAAATTAATAAAGAACCCTAATGCTCTTTGCTAGTCTATTTTCACGTCTGTAAGAATTAAGTTTCCACCAGAGAAAGTTCTTTCACCTGGCATAAATGAAATTAGGAAGAAATTTTTCACTATGAGGGTGGTGAGACACTGGAACAGGTTGCCCAGGCAAGTTGTGGATGCCCCATCCCTGGAGATGTTTGAGGCCAGGCTGGATGAGGCTTTGAGCAACCTGATCTAGTGGAGGGTGTCCCTGTCCGTGGCATGGGGGTTGGAACTTGATGATCTTTAAGGTCCTTTCCAACCCAAACCATTCTATGATTCTATGATTCTATGAAATTCAATCAACAGCTCACAGTGCACGCTGGTAGATAGATGGTCAATGGATGAATTACACTTGCTACAACCAGTTGTCCTATGTTCAGTCTTACATATTTTGGTCAATAGATTGCTTAATCATAGAGGAAGTAAGATTTGAAAACAAGACGAGGTTTTAATGTGGCTTCTCAGGACCTAGGAAGTGTTAAACTTCGGACAAAGAACAGATTAAAGCACAAAAACCTTTTAAACTTTGAACTACATCCTTTTTAATTTTTAATCATATTTTATATCTTCATATTTCTAAGCCTGCACTTTCTTTACTTTCTTCAATCCAATAATTTGGTCTCCACATTTCAAGAAGTATCTTTGCAATATATGTATTATATTTCTCCAATGCTTGCAGTCCTGAAGCATCACAACCATTTGGCATTATCAGCCACTCCTCCCAGTTTTATATTGTCTGCAGCCTTGCTGAGGGTGCACTATGCTATCATCCTGGTTTTTAATGAAGATGTTAAACAGTATCGGTCCCAATACCAGTCCCTGGAGCACATCACTAATGACTAGCTTCCAGCTGGATTTTGTGTCGCTGCTCACAACTGTTTGAGGTTGACAGTTGAGCCAGACTGCACTCCACCGCAATGTCCACTTATCTAGTGTATGCTTTATCAGGTTCTTAATAAGGATGTTATGGGACACAATGACAGGTTGATCCCCAGGCTCTTTCTGAAGAGAAGTGACATTTAGAATTCTTAATGATGCAGCTGGAGCTGAATGGAATTGACATGAGGGATGGGTAAAGGTCTTGATTTTCTGGTATTACTCCAAAGTTATTAATCTACCACCTTCAATTTTTTTGCCTATGTGACTGTGAAACCAATATTAATTCAACTGGTAGTTACATCAGTTAAACAAAAATTATTATTGTGGTCTTATATACAAAGTACCCCCTTGCTGCAAAGCTCAAGGCACTCTAGCAGTTCATAAAAACACAATTAAAGCAGAGTAAATGTGTAACACAGAAAAATCTACTTCATTAAAGTTTCAACTGTTTACTTACATTTTTGTATCTAATATATATTACGTAATGTGTAGTGTGCAATACATAATATAGCTTGTTAAATAATATCTAACTTCATTATGTAATACACTATATGTATATTTACATATATATATATTAAAAAATCCTTCAGTGTAAATGACAATGTGAAGATTGGTGAACAGGATATATAGAAAGTCACAAACAAAATCAATGTGGCTTGGCTTTTTCACCCACATCAAGTATTCAATCAATTACAGGATTGCTTTCTGTTTCTGTTCTGAAGTGCTTTCACCTATACTGCCACTGAGTAACTTGAAATTGCATGAGTAAATCTGCCACTGTGATACATAGACCACAGCAGAGCATTCACATGTGGATGAACCTCTCTAGGGGCCCAATTCAAAATCCAGTGCAATCAGCAGAAGGATGCCTGAAGTTTTTGGATTAGACTCTTCTGAGGTACTTGGTCTGTAGTATGTGTTGTCACGTTTGCAGTGACAGAGGAGAAATTAGTTTTTCCATTCAACATTTTTTTTTCACTGTAGGTGGCAGCACACAGCATTTTTCATTTGGGGCAGAGATTGACTTCAGCAGTTTTATTATTACAGTGTACATAATGTTCCATAGAACTTTAAAACCTTTACAGTAAAAGAAGATCATATTTTCCACAGCTGGTTAGAGCTGTGTGAAACTCAGCATTTTCTATTCAGACACTAGTGCCAAATCTTTTATATAGTTAAATACACAACCATGAGATTATTTTAGTATTTTAAGTTCCTGGTTTAATGTAAATTAAAAAAAAATAATCTGAAAGCCAAACAAAAAAAAAAAAAGCCTATGAATTTCCCACGATTTTATCCCTAAACTATAAATCAGTAATTTAGATATATTGTTAGCTAAATCTAGCCCACATTTGAGACTACCAATTAAAACTTTGCAGTCTTTTATTGCTGGGTTTGTTCTTCAATTTACTGTGGAACTGTACTGCTTTTGGCACTTCTCTATCTAATTTTCCAGGAGCAAGAAACTCTACAGGCTTCACTGGTACTAAATGAGATCAAACTGAAAATTATCGTTGGTGTAAAATGAAAAACTACGTTCATCAAGTGCTAACCTAGGAAATCTAATACTTGTGAAACTTTGACAAACTATTTTGAACTATTAAAAATCTACACAGAGTTGCCAAGTCTTACTTTGAAGAATCTTTCATTCCTTCAAATACACATAAAATGCATCTGTCCTCTTTTTTTTCCCCTCTTCCTCCTCTTCCTTCCTTTAGTAAGTAAATGTTCACAAACATTCTTCTTTAGAACACATTGTCTCTCACAACTTCTCTCATATCAAAAGTTTCATACTGGCAGGAAGGGTTTCACACAGAATGCACAGCTCTGCACTAACCCACTGTGGCGGTGCTTTGCAGGGCCCAGTAGCCCTTTTGGTATTTTAAGGAAAATATCCCTAACGTGATCAGATTTTATGAAGAAATAAATAGATCAGTTTTGTACTAGGGATTAATATTGTGGAACAGGGCTATACCATTAAATTACATGAAGAATCATAAAATCTCAAACAGCAGCTGCTGTATAGGAAGACCCAAGCTAATGCTGATGACAGCAGAGATATTGTTGTTAACTCTGTTTTCTGCAGTGACTTAAGCAAATTTAAGCAATATAAATGTGCAGGTTGATTGATCTCCTGTTAAGGTAGTGTAATTAAAATTTCTTTAAAAAATCAGCTAAAATACTAATCATAAATCAGCTAAAATGCTGGTCATAATGTTGTTAATGCATGAAAATCTACAGAAAAGCAACATAACATATGACCATACAAAATACAATATGCCTTAAATTTTAGTCTCATTCCCCAAGTCTAAAGGATTAATGGTTTAAGAAGAATGGAAAAAATAATTTATTTCTCATCATGTTTGAGAAAGTGAATTGTTATCTCCTGCTGATTCTTCTAGCATTTCTGATCTTTCGTGATTTTTCTTTAAAGGGTATAAAATGAAATGCTTTAATATCAGTTTTCTTTGAAGATCTTTTTACCTGTCTTTTCCCCAAAATCTCTGCTTTGCATATGCCAAACGGGTATCACCACTAGCTTTTCAAAAGCCATCTTTAGTGTCACTCTACAGTGCATCTTGATTTATTTAATTTTTTGCATTAACAGCAACAGCCTTGGATTAAGTGTATTATTGTATGCTTTTTATGTTCCAAATCAACCTGTTTCCTGTGCATGTCCTGGCAGGAGTAGAAACATTAGATGTTGCGTCTGCCAAGGAGATAATAAGATCTGAATTCCATTTTTAAGTGGTTCTAATGATTTGATGCTTTGATACTTAGAAGAGTGTCTAGTACAAAGCAAATGTTTACCAATTATTACTTCGAAGCTTCATTAGATTCACTAATTAATTGCCACGATCTGGAGGAATTTGTTCAGGTGTTAATTTCATTTTGGCTCGTTTTTTTTTCTTTTTTTTTTTTTTTTTGGTCACATATTCCAACTATGTTTTAGAAGACTGCACTTTCTGAATGAACAAAAAAAAAGAGATATAAATCAACATAAATAGCAAGACTAGTAAGAATTTTTGTGCACATAAGCGTAGTTAAGCATTTCAATGGTATTTCAAAGTAAAATGTGTGAAAATAAAAAAAAAGTTAGAGCTAAGTGTTAAGAATAATTTGTTAAAATAATGAGTTCATTTAAATATTTGGTTCACTTTTGAAAAGAAAAAAAGTTCTACCTGTACATTTCTTCAAAAATAAATTGCAGGGAAATTGATTTGAAGCTTAAAAGTAAAGGATTATTTTTAAAAAGAGAGACATCTCTTTCCTAAAGCCAGATTCAGTGAGGTACCTAATCCCTTGCATAATTTTCAGCTCATGATTAGTTCAGCTGTAGTTTAATGATTGCAGAATCACATGACTGAAGTTTAAACACAGGATTATATATGTTTTTGGTGAACAAAAATCCATCTTTGTATTTTTTCTTTAAAAATAATACTCTCTAGTAAGACTTTAGTACTCAAGTAAGACTTTAATCTTACTGTTCTTTTGTGCTAAATTAGGAAGTTTTTAATATTTTTTTCCCTAGAATTACACCCCTTTTAAAACTAAACACCCCAAAATATATTCTGTTTTATCATGAACTGTCAAAGCCAGCAGTCTTCCTCGTACTGTGATATATCATTGCACTTTCTAAGATAAAGTTCATAAGTAAATAGAGTGTGCGAACACAATTTCTAGGGCTGGTAGAGAACTATTTTTCATAAACAGATGTATAATCCAAATTAATATTCTTAATAAACTATTCTAAATAAGTAACTACAAGAAATACGACAGTCTGGAAATCTTTTTCCACAAAGTGTTCAATGAAAGGAAGAAAGATATATAATAGTTCATCTTGTTTTCTTAATTTTTATATATTTTTCTTGCAGATATCTTTATATGGGGTTTACAAACAAAACTTGCTTGTTTTTAAACAGGTAGCTATCAAGCAGATAGTGAAATTCCTTCTGAAGTTTCTTTTCAAGAGTATAACTTAGAAAGTATACTTTCTTTTTACAAGAAACCAGATTCTTCATGCTTTAATTATTTTAATGAAGATGTTTTCATTTCTACCTGGCTTGCTTTTTTTTTTTTTTTCATTTTCATTCACTTTATCTTGCAACAGAGATTTCTTACCTGTTGTTGCACTTATACAAGCTAATAAACTTGTTCATTCGTAGCCTTTAGATTGATTTTCTCCTTTACTGATTTTGTATCGAATTGTAAGGCTATAAAGATATGGCTTAGATGGATACCACAGAAAGTTTCTGAGGCTTGGCTGTTTGTATTTTCCAGGCAAAGCCACTAATGCTGCAAAGCAAAAAGAACACTGATAAGAAAATTCCTTTAAATTTGACATAAGTCAAAACTCACAGGGGCTTTATATGTTAAATGGCAGATAAAGAAAGAAGTTGGACAAACTAAGAGTCTTGTTTCCATCACAGCTTGTAAATCTTGTCTTGAACAACCAAAAGAAAATTATCCTTAAAGTAGCCCTGTATTTTTCTCTTCTTTAATAGAAGCTACATTGAAAACTGGAAATATGGCTTTAAACTTTCTCAGGCTGAAAACAGGTTAAATCTTATACTTCTAGCTTCCTGAGTGGGTTCAAAATCTCTGAACTATTACATAAAATGTAGGTGGTGCCATAAACATTGATGTATTGGTACTTTCAACTACCATATTTTAGAACAGGTTAAAAAACAAGCTCAAGCTATGTTCCACTCATTGAAGTCCTTGTACCGGTTTAGGCCCAGCTGGTATTGCACACACCACACAGCTGCTTGCTCACTTTCCCTGCCCACTGGTGGAATAGGGAAGAGAATCAGAAGAAAAAAGGGCTGAGATAAAGACAGTTTAATAGGACAACAGAAGGAGAGGAGAAACAATAATAAGAATAATACTAATTAAAGAATATGTAAATGCTCACCGCCCGGAAGCCAATGCCCATGACATCAGTGTGGCTTCGAGTATCCCTTTGGCTGGTTTGGGTCACCTACTCTGGCTATGTTTTCTCACTGCTTCTTGTGCAAATTAACCCAATCCCAGCTGAACCCAGGACATTATCCACCCCTTATTCTGTACCATCTATATCATACCCAGATCCTACACTTTCCAATCAATCACCATCGCATTTCTTGTCTTTTATATTTATATATATACAAATATACGTGCGCGTGTGTGTGTGTGTTTATACACATGCAGATGTCATTCCCTTAGTCAATGGGCCATCTCTCTAACATGTCTGTTGAGTTAATTTAATCCATGACTTTGGGGCTGCAACTCTCGAACAGTCTTTCAGGGCAGGAGAGATGGTGTGTGGTGTTGGACTGTTGCATGCTGCATCTGGAACTTGCAGCTGGTGTAGCTGGCATGGCCCATGCCCACGGTCTGCAGGTTGAAGATGCTGATCTTGAGGAAGTTGCTGGGTTCCAGTTGCTGAAGCCAATCCAAGTTCCATCACTGCTGCACTTCACTTAGTTTCATCAAAGTCCATCCTTCATTGGTTTGAGAGATTCTTACTGTAATATCATTGGTATGGCACACAGCAACTGCAGTAGTTATATATCGGCAGGGTTATTGAATATCTATTAACATCAATACAATTTAATTTACTGGCTATTCTTACTTAAAATCAAATCCCCTTGAGGTACACATAAGATTTCCCCATCCTTCTGTGTCACCCACCAAGTACACCCAGGTCCTTGAGCAAAATCAGTCCCTTCAATGGGTTTGCCTTTACCCAGAGACAGGAATAACCCAGGCTGTCTTCCTTAGCGTATTCTTCATGTGCGCTAAAGGGACTTTATCCCCTTCTACAGTGTTTTGACTGGGCAGGGCCAGCTCGATTAGTAGATCCTCTAGTGTTGACTAGTCAGGTGTCTTTGGCTAAATGTGTATCCCAATGTTTGAAGGTCCCATGCCCCATTGCTCTCCGTTTAGTTTTTAGCAGTCCATTGTATCAACTGATTTTCCAAGAGGCTGCTGTATGATGGGGGATGTAATACACCCACTCGATGCCATGGTCTTTGGCCCACGTGTCTATGAGATTGTTTTGGAAAGGAGTCTCATTGTCTGACCCAATTCTTTATGGGGTATCATGTCACCATAAAACCTGATTTTCAAGGTCCAGGATAGTGATCTAGGTATTGGCATGGGGCACAGCAAATGTCTCCAGCCATCTGGTGGTTGCTTCTACCATTGTAAACACCTTACCTTGGTGAGTTTGTGGGAGTGTGATATAATCAATTTCTCAGGCCTTCCCATATTTATATTTCAGCCATTGTTCTCTATACCAGAAACACTTTAACTGCTTGTCTTGCTTGACTGCCGCACATTTCACATTCATCATACAATCTTTACAAACTTCACTCACACCAACAAAAAAGACTTCCCCACACAAAAATTAAACTAACATCACCACAATACTGAACAAAACCAGGCAACTTACACGTGATCCATTCCTCATCCCTCCACAATTACAACAACCAGAATTCCTGTGATTATTCCACTAACGTTGTTCAGTCCATGTTTTGCCTGTTACTTCTCCCAATTACTATCCTTATCTCAAATTCCTCAGGATTCCTCCCTCTCCCCTAGCCAGCTCCCCCAGTTATATACTGAACACATCAGTATGGTATAGAATATTCCCTTGGCTTGTTAGGCTCAGCTACCCTAGCTGTGCCCTCTCCCAGCTTCTTGTGAAAACTAACCCTATCCCAGCAGAACCCAGGACAATCCTAAACTGAAAAAAATTGTGTCTCTGCAATCCTGAATTAGGCTTCTAAACTCTAAGAGAATTTCCTGTTAGTTATCTGTCTGCTTTCTACTCAGGGTGAACGCAGACTCTCAGTGAGACTCTTCTGCAAAGGATCCTGATTCTTTACACACACTGTGCATTAAACCCAAGCATGTAGCTTCAAGTTTTGCATTGGTCTTTATGGACCAAGCATACAGTAAAGAGGGCTGAGGGCCTTTTGAGGATGCTATTTTGTACCAAAAATCATTTGATTGTGTCCCTCTATATTTTACAATTTTCAATCCTGCATGGAAATATTTTTGTATCTGGTAAAAGGCTTCTGTTGCTTGTTGAGAAAGGTCTTGCTTCATTCCCCACCCTAGTTTCATAAGTCATTAACTCAAATCTTCCTGAGGTTAAAGTTTAGAACAATAGTAGTCACTAGTACTTTTGCTTTCAACCTTCAAAAATCACTTTCTTCCCCCCTGAAAACAACATACAAACACAAAGCATCCTTTAATGACATCATCTTCTAGAAGCAAACCCAGGCAACACACAGTTAGAGTATGTCCTGAAAGCAGCTTCACTGTGCCTAACCAGGCACCTGCATGAGCACTAACGAGAGATGCTGTTAAGCACTCCAGAGAATTCCTAAGTATTCAGACCCTCTTTAAAGAAGTTGACAATGCTGAATGCAAAGCCTAGGCTAATATTTTTGTTTGTCATCCCAAACCGGGGAATTTCTTATGACAAAATCATTGTTATGTTTGGTGCTTGGAATAATGAAAAGCTGGTGGCTGTAAGTTTAAATAACCAAAGTGATTTATGTTCTTTTTCCTAATGTTACTGTTCTGTTGTTAATTTACAGATTGTCAGTGACAATCTGTAAAATGTTTGTTAGTCCTTTTGGCTGTACAGCTGTGCTTTAAGTCTCAAACTTAAACTTACATTGGAAAATATTTTTTTTTAAATTACATTTGTAGGAAGAGGAAGTAGAATCACAAAACAAGAATACTTGCTATTTGCCACTGTTCTGTTTGTTTAGTATATTTAGTACACGTTTTGTTCAAAAGATGTTGAATTCATTATACAAGCAAAAAACCATACAAAGATGTTACTGTATAGCTGATGGGAGATGAAGCTGGACAAGTTCAAATACTACTAGCAGCAAGGTAAGGAGAATGTGACACTTGGTATGGACTTGCAAATTAAACAGCTCTCAGTGAGTTCTCTGCTATGTCCATACTGCTCAAAAGCATCTTATCTAACTAGTTGAATGCTATTTTCATCTGTGCAACACTGTTGTCACAGTAGAGGAACTGTTGGGGACCTGATTTATTCTATAAGGATGTTTCCATTTGGAGACCTATGCAGTTGTCAAAATGGCAGCATCCTTACACAGTAAGTCAGTTTTAATGTTGATGTGCTAATTAACTGCCCACTGATAATTTCTGTGACTATACATGCTTTCTTATAGGTATTCTCACTTCTACTACTATAGAAATCTGGATTAATATTCTAAAATAAAAAAAACAGAAAGACAGTAATATTTTACATTTTAGTCTATTTTTTTTAGGCTAATGTTGCTTAATTGGACTTATTCTCAATGCATATTTGTTGAAGTGGTCTTAAAGGAAGAAAAATGTTTTGAAAATAAGGATACTTTAAGGAAATATTGTAGAGCCTGATTAAAAGTGAGGCCCTAGAAGTATAAGCTATTCTGTGCAGGCAGTTTGCAGAATAGCTGCAATGATTCATCCAGTGATTACAACATATGGATTCTTTTCCACCTAAAGGTGTACAGACAGAAATTGTTATCACTGATAGGTCCAGTCATGCAAATTTTGAAAGATGTACTAACCTAAACAGAAACATGCCATTTAACCTCTTTGTCCAACTAGAAAAATAAAACAGATTTAATATTAAATACAAAACATAGTAGGTGACCATTATTTTAAAACACTGTATCAGAGGAAACAGCACAGGAATTGATAGTCAATGAACTAGGTGTAGGAAATAAGGTACAAAGCAATAGCATTAACTCATTTAAAAGAAAAATGCAACGTGCTTGGTAACTTCACTCTTTTTAGCGTGTAGTCTAAGTTGATTTTAGTGCAAGTAGAATTTCAGTAGATGTTGAATGTTAAGCTTCTTAATATAGAAATAGCCATTTATTATATGCACATTCAGTGCCTAGTAGAATGTGGCCATATGTAAAAGTACCGTGGTCACAGTCAATAGGTTTTGTCAGTGATTCTCTGGGCTTGGAAGTCTACACACAGAAAGAAAGAAAAAGAAAAAAAAAAAGAAAAAAGGAGAAAAATGGACAGGAGGTACTAGAATTGAAAAGAGAAAATGCAAGTGATATTGAAATGCAGACAAAAGAAAAGTTATTATTTTAACCGATTATTATTATGTTCACCCATAAGGCTACTTCCCATGTTTGTCTGTTTTAACAGTTACATATGGCTTGATTCTCCAGCTGAGACTTTTAAAAGAGCCTGTGACAGGTATCTAATTCCCCCTATATGCACTAAAGTTTGATGGCTTCATTTTCACATACTGGAGGTAACTCTGGTAATCCATGCCTTGAGGCCTATGCAATGCAAGGTAAAATGACCTCTCTTTCCTGATGTGCCAACCTAGCTGTGCTTGCTGGGCATAATGGCAATAAAACACTATTCTCTCAAACCCCTTCCTATGTCATTTTCATGCACAATTTCTGTAACAGACACATCTGGTCAATACTCCTAAGCATTAACACAAGCATTATCTTTTTTTCTTGAACAACAGCACAGACAGAGGATCAACACAAAGATGTATAATAAAGTTGAATTCTGATAGTATGGCTTTTTCAATATATGCTTGTGTTCTTCTTGTTATAATGAGCTTCTGAGAGTCTATCAGAATCTGCTCGTATTATTAAGTGCTTTTTAAAAACCAGAAGATGTTGAAAAGAAGTAGGTACTTCTTTGCACAGAATCATTCTCTAGAACTGATTTCCAAAAACCACTGCACACAATTCCTTCTTGGTGTCTTCTGTTATTTATGTAGGGAATAATGAAGGTTTATTTTACTTGCATGAAACAGATTGTTAGCTGGGCTTCTGAGAAGGGATACAAGTTTAAACTAAACTGTTTTGAACAAACTGGGAAGCAGAATGACAATTTGTTCGCAACTTTATTTGAGATTTACTTTCCATTTCCTATTAGACAACTATTCACTCTATTAAACATTCTGCAGCTTCATCTCTGTTCTTCAGTTTTTTGTCATGGGCTTTGCATCTGGGGGTTTTTTTTACTCTCTTTCACTTTTAAATATTGCTACCTTCATTCTTTTTTGAGATGCTTTTTCCAATTTCATTTTAAAAAATTTTCTTCAAGGCAATATTGAAATATATTTGTTGCATCTCTGCAGTTGTGTTACTTGATGTACCTCAGAATTCAGAAAAGGAAGATGGTTAAGCAGAAAAGGCACCGATATGATGGAAAGGAAATTTACTTACTGTAAAATATACTGTAAGGATTAACGATCTTCTGTAACAAATGCTATAGGAATACATATGCAGAGACTAATTTTTAATAGCGTAATTGTCGTGGGTTAAGCAGAGCAGAGTTAATTTTTTTTCCCTTTTCCCTTCTCTTCATAAATAGCTAGTAATAAGCTATGTTTTGGATTCCTGCTCAGGAGAGAATTGATAAGAGAAGAACGTTTATAGCTATTGCTAGGATGTTGCTATTTGTTCTCAAGGACGAGAAACATTCAGCTTCTCTCTCTCAATAGACGGAGAGAGAGAGACAGTCTGGCTTCTAGCTTGGGATTTGCTTTTAGGTAAAGATTGAGAAGCAGACTGACCAATTATTCCATCCCATGCACGTCATACCCAGTATATTAGAAGAAGACTCTTCTAGGAGTACGGGCTTTCACTTCCGGATTCGTCTCGCTTTGGGGAGCCTGCGTTCGCTCTCCCAAGGCCTTTCCTCCCCCCTCCCCCCACGGCCGCTGTTAGCTCTCGGCCCGGGACACTCGTTTATCTCCGTTCCGTGAGTTTTGGCATCCTCCCTCTCCCGGAGGATCGTTAGCTGTTTTTTTTCCTGCTTCGGTCAGCTCTCGGGCTGGGACGCTTGGGCTGTTATCTCCGTTCCGTGAGTGCCTCCGGGAGCGGTGCACCCCCTTTCCCCCCTTTCCCCCCCTTTCTGGGGGAATCGTCTGTGCGGTTTCTGGGGATTATTAGCTGGCAACAGGCCGAGCCTTTTCGGGGGGGCAGCATAATTGTGTATCACCTATTCTCTCCCTCCTTTGGGGCCATTGGCTGGGAGTGGGCTGGGCCTTTGGTCATCAGGTGGGAAGGGGCAGTATCACTGTGTATCACATTGCATCTTTGTATATAGTATTATTTCTAATATTATTGTAGTTTAGTAATTAAATTGTCCTTATCTCAACCCACGAGTCCTCTTTGCCATTTACCTCTTTAATTCTCTCCCCTATCATTGGGTGGGGGCAGGGACTGTGTGAGCGGGTGTGTGTGGTTTGGTCCCCAGCCAAGGGCCAACCCACCACAGTAATGAATTTTCTTATTTCCCCCCCTGTCCTGGGCTAAGCTGAGACAGACTTAACTTTCTATGTCCATATAGCTGTTGTATGCTGTGCTGCTTTTTTGACTTGAGCATCTTGAAGATTTAGTCTTTTTGAACTTGGCAAGATCTAAGGAGCACTTTGTGTTTTGTTACGGGGGTTACACCAAAGGAAAACCTACCTAAATTATGAGGGCTTTATATTCTACTGATGGACGGTATTTAAACGTAACAAAGCTGTCACTTAGTAGTTCACTATCTCTGCTCTTTTCTTAAATTTTCACCTAGGAAGACTTAACTTTTAACTTTATGGATACTGATGAGTTTGTAGAATAAAAAATTGGGCTCCATGACTTCTTTCTACACAAACATCAGGTATAGCCAAACAATAAAGTCTTCCTTAGTAACCGAGATCCATAGCATCATAGCAACATATTTTTTATACACAGCACACCATTCTTTATACCAAATGCTCAGTTACTCACAGGGAGAATAATGATTACCTGTTTTACTTTCGACAGTACTAAAAATGAAGGTCAAGGGTCTATATTTTGATCCTTTGACTTAGCTTTATAAGGTGTGAGATGTCTAGTAATTAACTTAGTTATGACTCAGGTGTAAATTACTTCTGGAATTTAGCTGGGAATTAATTCTCCAATTTATCCATTTTTGAAAAATCTCAGAAGGTTTTTATATTCTTATTTTGGCATCTGTGCAAAGGCAGTGCTCAGACACGTGCTTAGAAGTTTATGCTCAAATTTATGTCTTTGGTAATTCATGTGTAGTTAAACACTTTTCTGAATATTGATTTTAGTATGTACTAAACTGCTTTGTTGAACTGGAGTTGACTTGATATATGCTAAATTGAGTGGGCTTATTCATTTAGCTTCTGCACTTAAAAAGGTGTAAAATTGCGTCTGTTACCTATATGTAAGTCCAGAGAAATTTAATTTGTTTTGCTACTGAAGTCAGTAAGTAAGTAAAAAAAACCCAAACAACCTGTTTTTATATGTAGAGTTTTTTTATCCTGATTTCACTGTGAACATGCCTAGGACAAAAGTAACCAAATTCCCAGTAAGACTGTTTCAGAGAAGCATTGCACAACATTGCATTGGAAGTAAAATATTTCCATTTCAGTGAAACTTCCATTTCTCAGTCTCTTAAACATACGAGTTATCTCATGTTAAAATGGTGTGTCTGCATTGATATGAGTTTGAATCTAAGTATCTACCGTCTAATTTTTTTTTCTGCAGTTCAGCAATTGTTTTTTCTTGGCATAGCCTATAATACTCATTTTTGGTATACTTATTGAATAACTTTTTTGAAATTATTTGCTAATTGTAAACATTTTACAATTACCTTTGTTATGAAAGATGTCCTTATTATTCTGCATTTACATTGTCAGTAGCAGAAACAGTGAAGTTTGCAATATTACATGTCACTTACCTCCCAGAATTTTAATTAAGGTATAGTGTAGAAGGCTTGCTACTTAGGTGGTAAGGTAATAAAAACACTTTACAGTACAGAAGCTTCATTCTATTCTGTATTTAAAAGAAAAATAATTCAGAAGCTTTATGTTCTTACTGGCTCTTCTGAACAAATGTTAATCATACTGTTATTTAAGGCAATGAAGTATTTCCTTGAAAAATAGTACCTGTGTTTTTTGGTCAGAGGTAATAACAGATAACAAGCACATTGTTTGGTATCTTTTCTGTGATTGGTATACATGCAACTGAGGTTTTTAACAATCAACAAACAGAATAAACAAAAAGACCTCAAATCTCCCAAAGAAAGTATAATAGTAGCAACAACGTGGCATTCATGTGGCATTTCTTTCTAAAGATTTTCAAACCACTGTATAAACTTTGCCAATAACACTGGGATAAGGACTCGAACAACCACATCTGGTTTGCTGGAATCTAAGTACGCTAGTGGATAACACCTCTAATGTTAACCTAACATTTATGTGGCACAGCAGCAATGGCTTGGGTGGTGTTTGTGGAAGGATGTGGGAAACATTTCTAGTATATTTTTCTGTATTCAAATGCTATTTCTTGCCACTAAGAAAGCTTTTAACATTTCTAACTACCAGATCCCCTAACTTGAGGTCAGTTCATTTTTGAGATATGGTGTAACCTATTTAAAGCACAGCATAAACCAGGTCTTCTCACATTATAAATGGACTGCAAAATCAGCCCGTGTGCGGTGCAGAAGCCCATGGCAGCACTTCACAAGATCTGTACAAAATCCCGTGTGCTTCTGTACATCTCTAGCACACTTCCACGCTTCCACTCTACAGTTGGCCTGGCCTCTTCTGTAGGGTTTCTAGAACTTGCAAATATTCATGCTACTTCCTTCCCAAAGCCCTGAACTAGGGAAATCAAGTAGAAAGACCTAGCTTAAAAGCTCTGTCTGAACTGAAGATACAGAGAACTCTTCCAAATGACCAGGCTCAGATATGCTTCCCAGCTATATCCTGGACTTATGTCAGGGTAAAGCAGAGAAAAACACTGGACTTCCCCTATTCCTTCTCTCCTTGTTTGCCATTGCTTCCTTGAGAAGTAAATCCATGTGTGCATGTCAGCAGGTGATTTCATTTCCATGCAACTAGAGTCTTGTGCAGCACTGGGATTGAGCAAACAAACTCACTCTCTGATTTTCAGTAAGCGGAAAGACTGAAAAATGATCACTGCCTGAAGTTTGGATCCCAAAGCATCATCCTCTCTTTTATGGGAAGAGTAACTTTAGTACCCACTAGCAATACTTCCCTGTGGATTATTTGAAGAACAGATACTTAATTTGAATTTGAATTTTCAATATCAACATTAAAATAAAAACCTTTGTCTTGATTTCCTTTATTTTTGAGGCAGGAGTGTTTGTAAGTGAAGGATTTATGTTTTGTTAAGCCTCACTGACTCAATTGTGATTTTTTGCAGTACCGTTTATTTTATACATAAATCAAATGCCATATTTGGTATGTGAAAACTCAGTGGGCTTTCTTTTTACTGTATAGTATTTGATTAATTACAAGACAGCTGTAGAAAACTCTAAAATAGTTTGGAATAAAGACTTTTGTTCTAGTGAAGGACTAGGCAATATGTTCAACTTGGATTTTGTATTGTGTGTGCCTCTGTGTTTTCTAAGATTTTTACTATATGGCTGTGGTAAATGGAACAAAAATTAGAACTGGGGACAAAATACCAACACAAAAATGTTCTGGTAAACCCCTCCTCCAACTCTACTCAGCTGTGGATAAGTGCCTTTATTTTATCTTCTGGAAATATGTCTTGAGTTTTTATGAATTTTAATGAAAATATGCAGCTTAAAGAAAACCATTCAGAGAAGCCACAAACACTGATGTTTCAGACATGGGCTTAAACTCATCCCAAACCCGTTCTGCCCTGCAAGGAAAGGTCCTACACCCTTTCTGCCTGATCTCCACCTCTCTTTCTATCTCTAGCTATAGTGAGTATGGCTGCTCAGTCATAAACCAAATCTGCCTGGAAATAGTAATAGTAGTATGTAGCAGCAGTATGAGTATTTATTTTTTTAAGGGGAAGGTAGTGACTCTTTCAGCAGCAGTATGGATTTAGGCCAGCTCAAGCTGTTATACTCAGAAATCTTCTTATGGACAAAAGGGAACATGCTGTATATGTAGTGCTAAGGATTTAGTGTTTGTCTAATTATTTTTAACGACCTAATAAAAATACAGCAAATTTATTATCATTAGTCCAGTTACAATAATTGAGACAGTTGTAAAAGTTCAAAGGCCTCATACCGGCTAACACTACCCTACCAAAAATTTTCCTAGTATCTACCCCTTTTCTCTGGTGTTATTCTAGCTAACTCCTTTTGGGTCCAAAGGTCTTCAGTGTCTGTTCTTAAGCAGAAAGGTGGAGCTGATGCAGCAAGTCGTCAGCCTTTCAGGCTCTTCAGCAAAAGGAGTTAATTGCTGGTGGTGCCAGTCTGCGGTTATTTTTATACTTTTTGTACAAAAGTCTGTTTTCTGTTCATTAGTTCCCAGCTCAAGTTTGAGAGCTACACCACAGCTTTCTCCAGCCCCCATTCACAAAACAGACTGCTGTTTGTTACACAGTGACTCACTAGGTTTCTTAGATCTTAACCATGCATGTTGTCCTCAGAGTGAAGTTTAAAAAGGTTAGGCAGTAGTGCCTTGACCCCTAGATAGTTGTTATTGCGGTTGACACCAGCTCGCAGTTGACACCAGCTCATGGCGTGACAAGTGCGGATAAGTCCTGGTACCCTGCAATGTCAGGTTAATGTAAAGCCTGTGGAATTTTCGCATTAACAGCAAAAATCATAGTTATTTCAGATACAAAGCTGGTGTTGAAATCACACCCACAGTCTAAGATAATATTGAAGATATTCTTAGGAGAAAGCAAAATTTATTCTGAAATGCACACTCTTGCACAGCATACCAGATAATAATTAATTAGGAGAAATAAAGCAGTTCATCCTGTCACAGCTAACCACTGATGTTGCTTCAAAAGTTTTCAATCGAAAATGCATAAACCAAGAACTAGACATTAGTAAACAAATAAAAACACATCAGAAAAAAATAGAATACTCTAGTAAACACACTAAATAGAACAAAGAAGAAATTTAAAAATAAAAAAGTGTTTTGAAGGCACCAAAGAATTATTGGAAGTGAGAAAAAAATTTATGTCCTTTATCTATAGTAGCTAGCAAAGTTAATTTTATTTTAATCAAGAAAAGTCATTGCTATCTTTGACTCCATATAGAAGCCTCTGCATCTCGTCTCACAGAAGTCAGCTAGTGTTCAGTGAAGTTTTTGCAGAACTTATTTGCTTATCTTCTGTCAAGGAGTCCATATCTTGTTATTCACAATAGTAGAATTTTGTGTATATGTATCTAACACTGCTATGCCGGAAAATCAAGGGAAGACTTTTTGGCCCACACGCTACTTAGTTTTGAGGCTATCAGCATCACTGAGCTTCATTGCGAGGCTGGTGCTATAATAGACAGAACTGCATGCTGTTACACTCTATCATTCCCTGAAGCAATAAGGGTGAAGAAAACTGTGTGAGTCAGGTGAGCTTGGGAAGAATCAAATAAAAGTGTCAGAGACTGAAATTGTTAAATCTTAGATATGCCAATGTCTTTGTTTATTAGAATGCATAGCCATCTGGTTTAATATTTGCTTCCATGCATGATTTATGCACTAGTCACACTTTCTGTAGACATTTGTTTGAGTTGTCTACTAAGGTGTTTAATCGATTACCTGATAGCTTTTTAAGAGCATTGATCTTCAGGATGGTAGCTAAAGTCATTGGTCATTTTCCAGTTATCTAGCTAGAGCAACGCTTGCACTAAGCTTTCTGGCAAAGGGTCAAATGAGATAACCAAAAATCTAACACTCTACAGGAAAGTTTAATATCTGAAAGTCTTGTTTTGGATAAAGCAAACCTTTCAATTTCTAGTAAGTGGAGTTGAATGAGGATTGGGTGTGTGGTAGGGGGTCAGGAGAAAAGTTGAGCGTAAACATTTCGTTTGCAGCAACTTCTAACAGACTTTTTGTCATGACTGTTTTAAACTTCTCCACATTAATAAAATCTATTTATTTAGAATCTATCTTTTCTGAATATGATCTCTATAGAGAAAGATTTATGGCATTTAATATATTTTAAAGCTATTCCATAAAACCAATCCATCTTTCTAAAAACAAGTTTATGTAAAAATTAAAGCTAGATAAAGAATTTGCTATACTTTCATTACAGACTCATTTCTGCCTCATGTTACAAAAGCAATTTACTTCTATGGACTGAAACAAACAATCTCAAGAGATTCTCTTATGTCTACTTCTAACAAAAAGGGTTAGCAAAAGAGAAAAGGAATTCAGACAGCAATCAAAGAACAACTACATATCTATCAACAGAATAGCTATTGAATAAAATGCAATCTTTGCTTAACCAGGACCTTTAAAATCTACTAGACTTTTGAAAAGAGTAAGTAGATATTTATGAGACATAAGCTGATGACCAGCATTTTTCTGACTCAAAAAAAGCAACTGATTTTGATATGGTTTAAATGATCCCTTTCAGCAAAGAAGAAGAGGGGGAATTCTGACGAAACAAAGTGCAGCTCTGCCGACAACCTTGCCTAGTTAGAGTGCCACACTTTTTCTAGTTCGTAATAAGACAGCCAGGGAAGCACCACAGCATATCATGGGATATCCTGAGTGTCAGGCAACCAGGGGTCGGAGAGGTAATCCCTTTCACATAAACTGCATTTGTAGATTCTAGCAGAATTCGGGTTCCAGAAACTCATGGAAGCAGCAATTTTACCTCTTCACCCATCCTATTCGATACTTGAGCACATAGACTTAATGACTTGGGTGTTAATCCCTGTACTTTGTGGTGTTCTTTCACTCTAGACGCCAGACTTATCCCTGCATTCCTTGTAAACCAGCCACCACTGCATAAATCACAACAGCATCCAGGTGGCCGGGGGCAGGAGACAGCAGAGCCGGGGAGACTCCGGGCGGGTCCATCCCCCGGCACCCCCGCAGCCCTGTCCGGGGGCTGTCCTTTGCATCGGGCAGAGGGTTTGCTGGCACCCAGGAGGCTGTTTTCTTTGCAGTGTGACTTCTGTGACTCTTTCCAATCTGCAGTAGTGAGGGAAGCTAGGAGTAGGAAGATGTTTCCAGATGTAAAATGTTCCTCCCGTTGTGGGGAGGCCTTCTCCCAAAGTCTCTTGTTCCTTTCTCAAAATAATTCTGGTGTCTTTAGGAAAAGGCTCTAATTCCATCCTGCTAAAGACCTTAAGGAGTGGCAGAGATACTTTAGACAAGGTGACAGACACCATATCTCTGAATGCTTC
This sequence comes from Pterocles orientalis, assembly GCA_011057875.1. NCBI lineage: Eukaryota > Metazoa > Chordata > Aves > Pterocliformes > Pteroclidae > Pterocles > Pterocles orientalis. The sequence goes on along the minus strand of WKFP01015246.1, from coordinate 3,791 downwards.
CTCCTGCTTTGGGAGTGCTCTCGGATTTTATTTGTCCCTACTTTTCAATCCTGCCTCCATGTTTTCCTGTTTCTTCGTCAGTCTGTGCTCCATCCTTTCCTCCTTATCTCTAAAAGGACAAATTAGGAGAAGGGGGTGGAAGCAGATGCTTGTTAATTACCAATTAAGGTTCTCTGTCACAGTCAGTTGCTGACATGCTTTCCCTTCATTGTCAGAAGCTGCAGCATAAGAGCACAAAGCAAAGAGCTATAGAAGGCAGAAAGCTACTAGACCTTTAGCTGTCTGTGCACCAATGGAACAAGACCACAACCTTGAATTTAAGCTTGTAATAACTTTGGTGTGGAACTTAATGGCATGGGTTAAGTCCAAGATGGGACAATTAACAGGTACACAGAAAATAATTCAGTCTATTACCATAATGCTGTTCTCAACTTCTAGGTAAAGCAAGTTAATAAGATATAGTATAAGATAAAGCACTATGACTGTGGTCAACAATTTAAAGTGTTGTTGCCTCAGAAAAATCTTTCTAGATCATGTGACTATAAAAGCATCACTTTTCCTCTATGAAATAAATAAAAACCAACCAGTAAATACTAGCCTGACAGTATGCTGGCAATAAAAGTAAATTCAAATCTTGATTTCTTAGGCTGACAGCATTACTGAACACCTGCTATCTCTATTCCCACAATTTTCCTGTCTCAGAAGAGACTTTAAATTAAAGGTTTTAACTGAAAACATGTGCTGCTCATTAAATCTGCTACTGGCACACCTGTGCTGTCCTATTTTTTTTAACAGGCCTTTGCTCAGGCTAGACTCCTGGAAATCATTATATTTGCTATTGCTGCAATGACTAGAGGATTTATTTATTGTTATTGGTATTTCTCTTCTTTAGTTTAAGAAGGCTGGAGGACTTGAGGAGAAGAAGAAAAGTTTTGTTAACCTAAAGGATGTGAAAATGAATTGTTTGCGACTAGGTTAATGTTCAGGAACAGCTGTTCTTTTAAAATGGACATCTCCTACAAAAGCTTTTTGAAAATTTAACTAGAGGCTGTTTATTTCCTTTCAAGTCGCCTGCATTAAAGAGGGCTGCTTCATTTTATAGTTCTGAGTATGACTACATTTTTTATCTGGTCTTTTTGGCTTGAAATATAGTTGCTAATAATTTAAGCTTGACTATGGTCTGATTGTTTATGCTTTGAAAGTTGGTATGTTCCTCTCTTCTGGCTTCAGTGTTCGAAGTTAAATGTGAAGCCTAGATATCTAGGCTGTGCAGTTGATGAACATGAAGTTCTAGATGTTGATTTACTCTGTCTTGAAAAGGATGGCTGGATTTGACAGCTCTTGATTATATACAGTCTAGATAGTTAACTTAAGTGAGATACCTTATCTACAGATAAGGAGGTCTGATGAACCCTGTGTAAGGCATCTACATACTAACTGCAACCAAAGAACTAAAATTAGCTGTAAAAGGAAGGTAGAGGAGACATTGGTGAAAGAGTCTAACAGGTCTTCTCTCTATTCACTGAGGTACCGGTATTCTTGATGTAACTCATCTCTTCTCAGACATGCTTTTTTCAGGTGGGAGGGGAAGAGTATCTTGGTATAAAACTGTCTTTGATTATTCCTTTTGAGGAACAAAATTTTAATAACATATTAATGTTAATTTATTGTTAATAAATAGAAGTTTTGTGTGTTAGTTCTGTCTGTCATTCAGTGGCACTGTTTAGTTTCTTCTGAATTATTTTTATGCTATATTTAGCTTCTCTCTTTTATGCACCCTTTTCCTCAAGGGCCTGAACATTTCAAAGGGTGAAGGGTGAACATTTCAAACCAATAGAACTGCTTTATTTTTCTTCCTCAGCACACTTGTTGAATTTTTAAAATTCTGTTTTGTAACACATTCAGTAAAAAGGTTAGCATCAGTAAAACTTGTCAGGATGGAACTCTTAGGGCTTGCAAGGTCTGTGGAAGTTGATGACTGGTACAGTTTAGGATGGGAATCGTAAACTAGTGCTTCCAATAAGAGACTATATCATAAGGTCAGATATTTTGTTCATTACTAGAGAACCTATGGAGAAAATAACCATAAGAACCTGATGTGATCTGGAGCAATTAGCTTGCTGTACAGAAAGTCTACTGGAATAATGAAGCTGCTCTTGTAGTGGTAGAGCAGTTACAAGGACTGGAGATAAAACTGTTCAAAGTAGCTGTAAGGAGAGAGAAGGTGCAGTGTTCTAGAAAGATACAAGTACTTACCTGAAATCAGTTACTCTGAAGAACCTGGTTCAAGGTATCTGAATTCTTGCACATCTTACTTTTTTCTTTTCCTCAGTTCCATGGCTGTAAAATGGGACAAATGTTTTTTCATCTTATGAGTTTTTGTAGCCATTATAATTTTTTTGGAAGTACTTGGATGCAGGAATAATGAGGACTATAGAAAAGTCTATTAAGAGATTTAATAATTCTGTCTTCATAGAAGACCCTGAACAGCAGGTAGTAAATAAAGTTTGAGGTCACAAAATGAGTGATGAAAGGAAACATAATATTGACAAGTCAACGAGGAAGCAATTGCTATTCTTTGTGAGTTTCTGATTTAAGCAGGTATCTTGTGGAAAGTAAGTAGTTTGTGACTGAAAATGGGGTCATAATATACATAAAGAAAGGAACTAAATAAGGATTAAAAGCTGTTTAGTGTTTTTGAAATTTTGAACATTTCTCTTTACAATCCTATGTCCTGTATGGAAAATGTGTGAGATTAGATAAAATCATTGACTTCTGCATTTTGGTATTTCAGTAATGTGCTGCAGTGGGAGAATAAAATTTTGAAAAAGTTAAGTATCTGGGGAGAGGAGGGAAGGACAGGTACTGCACATGGCTTGAAGTACAGCTCTGTTTATGTCAAGCAAATAATTTCTGCAAGGAACACCCTCATTGTTGCAGTTCTGTATTGCCCCATTTCATAGCTCTTGAATCTGAAAGCAGCCAGGAAAACATAGTTCAACAGCGTGGAACAATGCTGTGACAACAACAAGATCACGGGCCCTTGTTCAAACTTTTGGAAAGTGACTGATTGATAGGTAACATGGGTAAACTGCTGCTAGGAGTTCACTCACGTCTGTGGCAACAAGGACAGAGCTCTTCAGGTCTAGCTAGGGTTCCTTGGCAAGGCTTCTTTGTATAGTGCTGTAACAGCCTTGTAAATATTTGAGATAGATTGGTAAACGTGTGCATTTCAGTGTGAACTTAATGTTCTTTTTCTCTCTTCAAATGCTCCCATAAATATACATACTGAGTCATTTACTTGGTTGCTATAATTGACCTTATCGTAAGAAATGCATAGAGCTGGACTCTAACTACAGATATTTACTCTACCTCTTCAGTTCTGTGCAAATCACAACTTTGGGTTCTACACATATTGTTACTCTCCTTAGTCTAGTTTTAATTCAGGGATGTATTTTGAATACCTCATAATTCTTCCAGACCTCATCTGGAATATTGTGTCCAGTTCTGGGCCCCTCAGTTCAAGAAGGACAGGGAACTGCTGGAAAGAGTCCAGCGCAGAGCCACGAAGATGATTAAGGGAATGGAGCATCTCCCTTATGAGGAAAGGCTGAGGGAGCTGGGTCTCTTTAGCTTGGAAAAGAGGAGACTGAGGGGTGACCTTGTTAACGTCTATAAATATGTGAAGAGTGAGTGTCAGGAGGATGGAGCCAGTCTCTTCTCTGTGACATCCAGTGATAGGACAAGGGGCAATGGGTTCAAGCTGAAACATAGGAGGTTCCACTTGAATA
>WKFP01015243.1:1010844-1025919 GCA_011057875.1 Pterocles orientalis | reverse complement strand
GGGGGGCAGCATAATTGTGTATCACCTGCTTCGGGGCCATTGGCTGGGGGTGGGCTAGGCCTTTGGTCATCAGGTGGGGAGGGGCAGTATCACTGTGTATCACATTGCATCTTTGTATATAGTATTATTTCTAATATTATTGTAGTTTAGTAATTAAATTGTCTTTATCTCAACCCACGAGTCCTCTTTGCCATTTACGTCTTTAATTCTCTCCCCTATCTTTGGGTGGGGGCAGGGACTGTGTGAGCGGGTGTGTGTGGTTTGGCCCCCAGCCAAGGGCCAACCCATCACATGGAGATAATGAATCGAGCGTCCCAGGATCCGAGAGCTGGCCCGAGTGCTTGGAAGGGGTGGGAAAGGCCTTGGGAGTGCAAATGCAGGAAGCGAGATGATCCAGAGCCCAAGGGAAGCAGAAGAGAGCGATCTCCCGGAAGGGTCCTCACCTATATACTGGGTGTGACGTGTACGGTATGGAATAAAGAATTGGTCAGTCTGGTTCTCAATCTTAACCTGAGAGCAAATCCCAGGCTAGCAGCTGGACTGTGTCTCTTTGCTTGTCTGCCGACCTTGGCAGCAGAACAAAAACATCGGTTATCAGCTTTTCTGCTGAGCGCAAATCCAAAACACAGCCTCTTGCTAGCTATTTATGAAGAAAAGAAAAAAAAATTAACTCTCTCTACTTAACTCACAACAGATGCTCATGCCGTAACATTAAAACCACTCCTGTTTTGCAGCCAGCATGTTCTCTGCAGCTCAGAAAGATGGCATTTCAGCTGTGTCAGAAGTTAATATAGATCTACAGATTGCTGTGCACATGCAGAGTCTCCACGGGTGATCCTTCTGAGAGTCAATTTGCAGTGATACAATCTCAATGTGTGTATTCTGCATAGGATACATGGAGTGATCTAGGGTGTATTGTCTGAATATTTTTAGAAATTGCTAAAGTATATTTCAAATTGCCAAATGTGTTGCCCAGAGAGCAGTCACTTTGCTGTCCCAATGGGCAGTATATGGGATCACACCAGCAGCCTGTGTGTGCTGATCTCCATTCCTGGTCTTGCTGGGATTTTTCCTACAGCACTGTCTTGCTTGTTTTAAAAATGTGCTGTGATAAAGTGTATTTTTCTATTTTTTTCTGGTGTTAACTGTTCTTTTGCTAGGGTTTGTGGGAGCTAGTTGTTTGAATATGGCATTTCATCCATGTCAAAGCTCTTGTGAAGTGAGGCATTTTGTGCATGCCATAAAGCAGGAAGCAATGGGAGTACAGAAGAAAGCATGGATTATATGTTAACTGATGGACACCCCCAACAGCACATGGGTGAATTGTAAAGGTTGTGAATTGGATGAAATGCTAGGACCCTCATATCACTTACAGATGGCAGATTAAGTCAAGATGGGCAGGCAGGAACTCTTCTGCCTTTTGCATTCAGAGAGTTAATCTCAGAAATACCCCACTATTTGAGTTTTGGAGCAGATACCTCTCTCTTTCCCTTCAGAGTTCACCAAGTTTGAAATAAATTTAAGGCTGAGTATGTATTTTAGGGCAGTTAAAGGAACCGGCCAGAAGCAGAAGAGAGCTCGTATTCCTAGCACTACACTGTAATAAAGAGAGACAGTCAAAGAAGAAAAAATGAGGTTTAATTCCCCAGGGTTTGCAGTGCCTGTGGGAAGTGACACATGCTGGGACATGGTTTATGGCTGACATGAGGGAAGGAGGCTCTTCATTTATGGATGTGACAGAACCTAAGCAACTGTGAGTGGTGGGAGCTGCCTGCATTAGAAACATCAGAAAAACTGAATCTTCTAAAAAAGACACAGATTTGAGCTTTCTTCCAGCCTTTTTTTTAAACTGGGAAGGGGCCTTGCAACTGTTTTTTTAGAACACTGAGCAACAAGCTCCTTTGGGAGGGCACAAATGATGCTGTCTGTGGAGGCAATTTGATATGCTTGGTGAGAAGAAGCAGGATGAGACCAGATGCCCTTTTAGTGGTTTTGGATACTTTAGGGAAAAGACTTGAGTGGATCCAGCTCAAAGCTCCTGCTGCATCAGGTACCAGCACACTCATATTCATTAGTGAATTTTTATTGCCAGGCATGAACAAATTACTAGATATCTGGTGCACACAGGCAAAGAAAAGCTGTCTGGGAAAGCTTGGATTTAAGACAGGTTTTTAATCTCTAATAAAAATAGCCCTTTTTGTTCGAGGCATACGTTCTTACATCCTTGGTAGTTCAAATGCAGTCATACCCTGGATCAACACAATCTTTCCTCAAGCAGGGAGCTGTGATAAATCTGTTCAAATCTCATTCTGTCAGACCACTGTGTGCCAACAGAGCTGATAATGAATGTTTAGGTATGAACACAGTTGTTTTTTCTGGCAACAAACTATGTAGAGGTTCAAGAGGAGTATTTTATTGATTCATTGCAATATCACTTTAAGTCGGTTGCGCTTTCATCAAAGCATTACATATATTTAGTATTAGGTGTATTTCTATATGGGACAGCAATAAAAACAATGGAGTCAAGACAGAACTGCCATTTTCTATCCTGTAGCTGATTAAGTAAATCTTCCTCTTTTCCCCCACATGCTCTGTTCAGGTTTCTGTGGGCTTGCTTAGTACTCCCACGCAAAGCAGTTTCAAAGAGTGCTGCTGACAAGGCTAATGCATGGTTTAGTGCTGCAGTGTTGATCCCTGAATCATGCTGCAGCATCACAGTTGTCATAGAGACATGGATTTTTGAGACCAAAGGGACAGTTCTTATAATCTGCTCAGACCTGTTGTAAAACACATAGCAGCTTGCCAATAAGTAAGTAACTTTGGCAAATTGGAGTACAGCCTGTCCCTCCCTCTCCTGTGACAGTGAAACACATTTCACCTAAGTTTGGGGGATGTTGGAAGAAAAACCCTAAATAGGGATTTAATTTATTGTCAGAGTGGTGCTGTCAGCAGATAATTTTTTTCTGCTGAGTGAAAGCCAGGTGCAAGCTTAGCCTACAAGGTCACGCCGTGATTGTGATACTGGTGACTTCAAAGGGACAAAGAGTATTAGAGTAATAAGTGTATCCAGTCTTATCTTCTAGGTGCTGAGGTGGGGTCAGCACTTGTAATGAAGGGTGCTAGAGAGGGGCAGCTGAGTGCAGTCAGAAGTCTCCGACAGACAAGCGCTGAGTGATTCAGCTGCAGAAGCTTGATGCTGCTGTCCCTGGTTGTTTGCCTCCTCATTCTGTCTGCTCTTTTATCAGCTGAGATGTGTCCCCGCATCTCAGTCATCCTGGTCCAGAACCTGCCGCAGCTGCTGCTAGGGACAGTTGGGCTTGTGCCAAGGCACTTGGCTCTGAACTGCTGTAGCAGCTATAGCCCTTGCCAGAGGCTACCTGGTATAGCAGAACTAACAGCTGGGGGATTCAGCATCTTAAATTGCCAAGCTGACAGCTGTCAGAGCTCACTTGAGAGTGCCAAGCAGGCTGGGTAACCTCAAGCCAAGTATTAAGTCTCCTCTGTCCCAGTGTATGCTAATCTGTGAGAAATTGATTGTTACACATCCCAGCTCTGCTGATGAAGCAATTCCAGTTATAAAGTTCCTTGATTTTATACACAGAAGTTTCCAGTGCCCATCACGGTATTAGACACTGAAAGAGGTGCACAGCCTCAAATATGGTTTCCCTATCTGCCTCTGCAGAATTTGGAATAAGGTGAATTGCTTTTGCGAAGCTGTGAAAATGTGTGTGCAGGAACATGTGCAGCCAAAATGCTCTCCTCCTCCTAAATGTATACATTTCTCTGACTGTTGGCTATGTAGACATAGCTTCTGCAGTCTTGTAAGATAGCTTCAGGAAAGCTGAAAATGTAATTTTTTAAATGAAAATAATCTGCTGGCTCAATATAAGCATGTATTATCCCTGCATTGACTGCTCTGCTGAGGGAGTTTGATAACAGGGCAGCGTTTGATTCTTTGTGCTCTATTCCCATTCCTATGTAGCACGGTTGTTTTGCTACCATTTGCAGTGCCTTAAATTACTCACGGGTAGCTATTATTAAGGAACAATTCTTAGTGCTTTAGATTTTCAAGGATTGTCTTTGACTAATTTCCACAGCATCTCTGTGAGGTGTAGTGACTCGCCTTTCTGTTCACAAATAGTGCTGTGTTCATCTCTTCTTTGAGTAGTTTAAGAGCAATTAATCTGCGGGGCCGCCTGGTTCCTCTGGAGGATGCTCCTTCTGCAGTAGGAGTAAGGTTCCTTTAAAAGCACAGGGGAACTCAAAAGAGGGCCAGGCTGTGTGTGCTGCAGTACTGGTGTTCCCTGGCACTGCTACAGAGCTGCGCAGCTCTTGGGGGTGCACTGGGAGCACTGAGCTGGCGGAGGGCTAGAGGGGTCTCTAGCTTGGTTTAGAGGTGGGGGAGCACACCGGGACAGGGAAAGGATTCACCCAGATGTCACCTTCCTACCACCCTTTAGGGACAAAGGCGATCCTGCAGCTCTCATGTTGAGGGGGAGCTGGAGAGGGGGCAGTGTCTGCAGCAGCTTTCTGACCTCGTAGCCATGCACGGTCCAGCCACAGGCTGACCCTGGGTAAATAAGCAAGACAGAATCAAGAAAGCAGACGGGGCTTCAAATGCAAGGAGACAGGATGGTGCAGTGTGTAATGCTTGTGAAACTGAGTGTAAAATCTGTTAACCGACATGCTTTCCAAAGGATGCTGTTCAGGGCACAGCTAATGCTGTACTCAGCAGCCCTATTGGCCTTGTATATGGGATTAGAAGAACAGGTGACAATCCTGATTTGCTCATGAAGTTTGGGGTTTTTTAAGGGGAGTTTAACAGTGGTGTGAGGAACATATGATCCATCCTGGCCATGGTCTAGTGTTTTGCCATTGGTTTAGCTCTTGGGCTTTTGCTTGCTGTTCCTATTGCACAGTCATGCTGCTTGTGATTGGACCTGCAGGTGTGCACTTCCATGCAAGCCATGAATTTACATTTGCAGGAGAGTGGAGATCAGTTTAATAACTACTACTTTTTAAATGCAGGATAGGTATTTTACATGCCCATACAGACCTTTGATTTGGTTTATTATTCAGCCCTTGTCTTTTTGCTTAAATTCCAAATTGTTATATGCAATTTCTGCAGGCATTGAACTATCCTCATACACATGTATCTTAATTTCTGAGTTAATTTACAGTGTTTCTGCTGACCAGATCCAATTTAAAGGGTAGGGCGGAGGAAGGGGCCATCCACTTGGAACACACATTTGAAACAACTAGATAAAAAAGCAAATAGAGAAGATTCTCAGTGTGAATTGTGATGGTTTAATTTACAAAAATGGAGCCTTGCCAGTTTTCACCAGATGAAGTTCAGACATGTTATGCTTTGTGAGATTACGTGCTGCTAAAAGCTACTAGATTGAGGGCTATTAGTATTGCACAGATTTACACATCCATACAGGTCTTTTTCCTGTCTATGTGTTAGTTTCATTTACTGTTTTCTTTCTGTATGCATGAAGCTTGCATGATTACTGGCAGCACCAAGAATATAAATGCTGTTAAGAAACAAAATTAAGATTAAAAGAAGGTCAATATAGCTGTTATTACATTCTTGCTGAAGCCAAGAAGATTGTAGGTAGCAGAAGAAGAAAGTCAGTGTCAATGGCAGCTTAGAGCACGTGTCCTCAAAGCAGCGACTATTTTTCAGTGATGGTTTCCACGCACCATACTGCTCTGTAAGCTGGTGCCATGTGGGTTAAACCATATAACTGTACACAGTATAAAACTGAACAAAAACACTTTCCAGTGCTTTGAAAATGGGGTGACAGCGCACGTAGTGCACAGTCTCTGTCTAGCGGTGAGAGATGCTGCTTGCTGTTACAAAGGCAGTTACAGGATTGCTTAGTGATTACAGCACCACAGTCCCTGGCCCTTTTATTTAAGAAACAGTTCTGCCCTGGGGTATGTTTAATTCCTGTCTGTCCCAAAATTGAGGTGGATGAGCCTTTCTTTCAAACGGATATATTTTTAACCAAGAAAATGTTAACAATTTGATTTTCGTCCTAGCTCTGTGAAGATTTGTATACCAGCACAGCAGAAAGCTGAATAGCTGAAGTGCGATGCAGGAGCTGGAAGGGGAGGATGAGGGTGGCAATCTCGTAAACTGGTTCTGTCGTAGAAGAAAACATCATGTCTAATGCATGTGGCACTAACAGAGAGGAAGTGGTCACAGTTATCACCTCTTTATTCACCCTCTCCACCCGGACTCCTGGTAGGTTTCAAGGGGATTAACGGGCACTACTAGTTGCTGAGTACTCAGGACAGCAAATGCCTAAGAGAGAAGTAGGCAGCCTGGTCTGAAGAACTGTGTTGTCCTTACAGGTACATGAACAATAACATTCAAGAGTTTTAGACATGCAGAGGAGAAAAGCTGTGGTGCATTAGAAGGTAATATTTCAGGTAGAGAATTGTCAAAGATGCCAGTGCTCCTGACACATCTACTACATGTTGGCTTTTGGTAGCAGGTAAGCATGTTTGTGCTTTTGGAAAGTCACGCAGCTCTTTGGAGAATTGATCTAAATACTTATGAGAAGTAATGCACTCTGCCAATTTTGGCCTGTTGGCAAATTGTGAATAAAGATTTTGTTGATTTCTTTGGATCGGCTCAAGAAGTATTAACATAACATATATATCTTTGGAGATGTGAATTATTTATAGTAAGTGTTCATAAGGTCTGAAAAGCAATTTTATTTTGGGGATGTGTGACATGGTACTCTCTCATCCCTGGTTGTGTTAGCATTTTTAATTGCTTATTCCATTTGATGCTAATTTTGATTCTTGATGAGGTCTCAGTGGTAGCATCTAAGTCCATTCTCACTGAGCATTCATCCCTACAAAGCTTCATTTATGTGAAAGCTTGGGAATAAAGAGGTATGAGCCAGCCAAGTGTCGGTCTGGTTTCATCATTTGGGCTGCGAGCTGACAAATGCTCATCTACTTTGATCAGTTTTAGTCATGATTGGGCTGGAGACTTCAAATCAACTATCTCATAGCAAATAAATTCTGGTATGAATTCAGTATGAAGTTGCCCATTTTGATTGCAGTGGTACTACATATATACCCATTTCCTCTCCTGATCAGGTAGAAAAGTTACTGAAGAGACGTCTTATGTACTTTATTTTGAAAATCAAGAAATTACTCATTCTCCAAATGCATCCTTTCCATGCCCCATTAAGTTTAAGCTGGAAGATGAGCCAAGCAGCAGCAAGAAACATCAAGAAAACTGTTTTGTGCCAAAAAAGGCAGGGAACTACAAAGCCCAAGAATGAGTATGACAATTAAGCAGATTAATGAGCAGCTCTGTAGGTCCTGTAAGGTTGTGAATTGTGAGACTAGGCCAGAGTTTTGCACAAGCAGCTAGTAACTGGGGAGATCAGTAGGGTGAAGGGCAGCACTGGAAAGGGAAGTTAAAACTGCCTACTGCCCCTGCTTCTGGGGAATGAGAAGAAAATGGCTGTTCATGTGTTTGTACACTGGGGCGTGGGTTTGCAGTGCTTCAGTGAACTTAGAGCAATGTAGATACAGGCAGGGCTAACTGAAAGCAGATGTACAGGTAAAGTTAATGCATATTGGTCTAACACAAGTATTCATTACATGCACATTGACTTGTCCCAGCTTGCCATGCTACTGTGTCTGTTGTGGGGTGTTTTCTATGGTACATAACCAGTATGTCCTTCCAGAGACATCCTTGTGCATGTTGAATGGTGAACAGAGAACAAGCTATTGTGGTGACTGAGGACTGCAGCTATTGAGGTGCTTCACTGGGAACCTTGACAACACTGTCTCCCTGCTTCTCTTTCTGAGATGTCTGCCAAAACACTAGGATCTTAAAAATAAAAACCACCATGTTTGAATCTCTAAAGAAATAAATGAGCAGGTTCTGTTCAAACAATGCTCTCTAGTAAAAACAATTTTCATTGAGCCTACTGTGAATGCTTACTTGATTTAAATCTTTTTGCTTGTGGAATAAAAGGTTTGTTGTTCTCAACCTGGCAGAGAATTTCTAAAATCCCTATAAAATTACATTCCTGGAAAAGGAACAAAAGCAAATAATTCTTGGGGAAGCATTTCGAGTTTCTTACTAAACAATTTAAAATCTAAATGAAAAGCTGAACCTTCACTGACTTATGTTAAGACTGATATTGATTATGTACTTACAAACCCCAAAATACTTCGTTATGGAGAGTAATTTTAAAGCTGTGTGCTCATTTCAGTGCTATAAATAAGGCATGTTTCTGGTCCCATCATGTAGAAATTATAAACAAGTATAAACATTGGGCTGAGAGCCCATCTTGTGTCTCATCAGTGCTCTAGACTGACTGTGGGCTGTTCTCAGGCCCTGACAATTGCCACCTCACAGATTTATTGAGCTTTGTTACATTTACATATACTCAATTGACGCAAACCTCTGCAGTTCAGAATAAACTGAAAACTTTCCCAGTAACATTTTTTAAGCTTCAAAATTATTGTTTTCTTTGATTTAGACTTATTTATTTTATATTTGTGTTACAATACTATTAAACTTTTTATATGTGAATATGATGTTGTTTTGGCTCTATGAAAATGTTTTTGTTTCTCAAATCTAAACAACTGAAGACTAATAGAATCCTTTTGAAAATTGATGCTGTGAAGTTTCTGGGAATTGAACCCCTCTTCAGTCCAAAGCAAAATCTTCCATTATGAGTTTCTGCAGAATGAAAACTACTTACTGGACTTCTAGTAACTTAGTTCCTTGAACGGCAGATGCTACAAACAATGAAAATATTGGTTTTGTTGATGACATAGGTATTAGGAAATTATTTTGGTAGGTAAGGAAAAATCCTTAGTCCTGGATCACCTTGTTTCTTGGTTTATTTAATACTTCAAAGTGTCCATTAAAATGGAAATTCGAATTCTGTAACTGTTCTTTCTCTTCAGTTAGCTAACCAAAATACTGGATTTGGAGAAATCTGTTAATCCTTTCTAGAACCTGACACCTTAGAGGGAAGTATTATTACAACAAAAAAAGTAATTTAAGTCTAACAGTGCAACAGTTGTAATGTGACAAGTGGAAGTTCTTGGAAAACTGCTGCATTATTTTGCCTTGGACTCTATGTAGTCTTAATAAATTTGTTTAAACAGATTGCTCTCTGATGAGTAGCAGCAGCTGGTTTGACCAGTGACAGAATAGAAATTCTTTTCAAAAACATTGATAGGCATTTCTTAAAGGCTAGCATCATAAAAGATATAAAAACTATGTTAATGACAAAAATTCGGAAGACAATGGCAAAGCTCTCATTAACCTTGGTGCTGAAGGATCAAGTTGTTTCCTTTTATAACCTCCAAGTATTTTGGTTAAGAGTAATTGATCAATCCTCCCACCACCATGTGAGGCAGATGTTAATCTTGATGTGAGAGATGAATGCACTGAGGCAAAGTAATTTATTTAGGTTCTGCAGTGATTATGCAGTGAATATGGACAGTGCTTGGTTGCTGTCCTCTGGTCTAATCATCAAGAAATACTCTTCTCCCTTCCTCGACATGAGATTTTGAAAGACATCTTACAACCTTGGATCAGCCAAATATTGTGAATTACACATATATTTGGCTTATGCATTATAGAAGTATATTGGGTATGTTCAGTGTGCAAGCTCACTGGACATACTATATTTGAACAACTTGCTCCTGTTTACCTAACCTGTGAATGTTTTTCAACCCACAGCTGACATCTGGTCAACCCCCTCCCTCCAGTAACTTACAACTTTCAATTTCTAGTGTGCAATTTTGTTCATCCAGAGGATATCTGCGTAGGTCCATCATGCAAGCAGCTGTTGTTGTGATCCTGTAAGAGGAGGGTGAAAAAACAATGAGATTCGAAAACACATTTTACTTGTTTGGCAAGGCAAGATTTTCTATCATGGCTCTTCTGTTTGTTTAAATATAGAATAGTTATGCACATGGATTCCTGGCATACAGGCTTTACATAACTTGTAAAGCATGATTAAATAATTTATGCAGCACAATATACTAGTTATGCCATAAAACATCAGAACATATGCTGAATATCGTCAAGCAGGATTTTGACTGAATACTGTACATGCGAAAGTGTACAGTGTTTTGAAGAACATTTAGTGAAATTTCTACTTGGACATCTTGTTTTTAATACTCTTAATTCAGATATCTTCAAATTGTTTTATAAATTGTTTTATTTTTAATTTGTTGATCTGATAGCTTTCTTTTTTTTTCATTTTGTTGTCTTTTACTGCTGTTTTAATTTTGTCTGACACATATGTGCATTTTCACCCATACTGTGGAAATATTGGTAATATCTGATCCATTATTTTTGTGGTTTCATAATCAGTTTATCATTAACTATGGTAACTGAACATCACCTCTTAAAAATGGCATGATGCAATCAAACACTTGTGAAATATAACATTGTATTGTAGTTACTTAATGAACATTGAGAGTAGTTACGATGTAGGCTGAATCTTCCAGATCCTTGCTCCTTCTAGAGGGCATGTGAGTTGATATTTCGTCCCTGAAGATATTCTCCATAGCCTAAGCCTTTTTGCAAGGCAGTTCCTCTCCTTTTGTTAGACTGTAGATCACAGAGCATCTAAGCAAATGCTTGCTTAGATGCTTCCTCCACTTGGTAGGAAGGTTAAGTGACTGTGTTAGGATAGGGGTAAAATTATTACTTCTTTTAAAGATCCCTTTAAGAAAGACACCCATAGTGGTGCTTCCAGACATACAAAAGTGAGTTATCACCTGCATTTGCCTTTTTATTTTTTTTATGATAGACGGTTTCTTCAATGCTTACAAAACTTCTGAAGTTGTAAATGGGCAAGCTTGGCTTGTAATTTTATTGGTCTCTCTCCCTCTCTCCAGCAATTCCTACCTGAGAAAGGCAGATAACCTCTTTTCTTGATCTGTGTTTGGGCCTGTTGTTCCAGTTCCATGCTAATTAATGGCACAGGAACACATCTGAAGATTTTACTTTTGATGTGCTGAAAGCCAAGCACACTTACATGGTGTATTGGGGTGGTAATTCTTGCTGTCACAGAACTGACAGAATTAGAAGAAAAAAAAAGCCCCATGTTTCATTACATGCTTTCATGTGACATGCTTCAAATCGTCCTAAGTTTACAAAATCCTTCTGTCTACCTGTGTACAAGGACCATCTAGCAAGTGCTCTTATGAGAACCAGTCCATGAAACTGCCCTAGAACACTGCGTATAGTACCATGGAAATGGTATAATTATGCTTTTCCTCAGGCTGATTTTTGTCATATTAAATTGATTTACTTGTGTCTTAATGGGTTTTCCATTTGTTGTAGAAAAGGTCAAGGGCTTCAGCAGAGGTTGGACCTTGTTTAGTTTCACCATGTACCAAACATACCCTACTGAGAGGCATTGAGAAGATGTGCAGTAACCATTTGTCAGACGCCTACCTAATGCTTAAGATTATACATAACAATATGCTAACATTGGTCGTAGCGGAATGATTTTTAATATTTTGTTCCCAATTAATAAATCAGCCTTTATAGTCACTTAGTTCACCTCTGCCAACCAGATTTATTTAAGTGTGCACAGAAGTAGAAGTTGACATAGTGTTTCTTAGATCACAGAGTTACAGTGGCCAGCTATTTCCTAACGGCCAGTGTACCTGTACCACTGGCTCCTGCAGTTTTGCATATCCCACATAAGCTACATAGGCAGTAGCAATTTATTTTTCTTTATAACATCAATACAAATTAATTGTGCAGTAGTAAATAATGCAATGGTTATATACGTGAGATTTAAATATTCCACATATTTTTTCCTGACATTGTAATTCCAACAACTGTATTGTCTTCTCACTATTTGTGCACAGTTTTTGGTGCACTCATTGGTTTGGTGTGTCTGATCACTACTATAATCCAAGAACAAAAATGAATGTATGTGTTACCAAGACACTGCGCTGCTAATTGCAGGTGGGGTCTGGAAGTAAATACTTGGATTATTCAGAAGAAAGATAATAAACCCTTAGTACCAGTTTCTGGCAGCAGTAAGCGATCCAAATCTGCCTAGCCTTCTATTGGTAATTTATCATCTTTCATCCTTATTTAATCACTCCTTGTCTCTATGCTACAAGGAGAAGTAAAACAGAAGCACTTAATCTATGTTCTCTGCTTTGCTCAGCTCTGTTTTGCATTACTTACACGTCCTGTAAGGCAGATTCCATCCTTTGGGGTTGGTCTCTGTACTTTGGGGAAAGCCAAAGGTGGGGAGCAGCTCTCCCTCTCCTGACTCTTTTAACCCTTTAGCAGCAGTGCTGAATGCTGCAGTGGCTCTGTGGTGCCATAGCAAACAATTGTTTCTGGGGAAGAGGGGAGTGACAGGGTTTTAGCTGAAGTTTGCAGAGACCAGAGCCGTACAACCTGAGATGAGGACAACTGGAGACTATTGCCAAGCATATAGTGGAGGGTAGCTGTCAAGAATCTTGAAGCTTGTGGCTTCCAGCAGCAGAAGAAAGGATAGAAGGGGTAGAGTGCCCTGGGCAGGGGGCTGTGACAAGCAGTATCTGCCCAAGGATTTGTCAGAACCAGCTGAGCCTGAGCTGTGGGCCAGTGTGAATGGGAGGTACCTGCTAGCACAGGGTGGTACCTGCTAGCACCTCCTCCCTTAAGGGGAGGGAGGCACCAACCTGCCAACACAATGTGACACCTCCTAAAGCTGGAGATGTTCAAACTTTATTGGGAATCTTAGGCTTCCTTGAAAATAGCTACTTGTAATTGCAAGTGCTTCAGGATCCAGCAGCATTCATTACCTGTAGTTCATAAATCTGCCTTTCAAGCACTTCTTTCTCCTTCATAATAGATCTCAGCTGTGTAAAATTTTTAATGGCATTATGCTCTGGATAACCACAACACTTGTTTAAGGAGATAAATTAAACCCATATGCAATCATAGTAATTGCTCTCCTGACTAAAAAACAAATAAAATCTTTTATTATAAGCAGACTAAAATCTCAAACCTGTCACTGGCTGCACTCTCTCATTGGAGAGAGTAACTGATGGCTTGCACGTGCACCAGAAGCTTAAAATTGAAGACATTCAAATACAGAATACGAGGGTGTACCAGCAGGAGGGGGAATGTATTAGTCTGAAGATAGGGCAAAGCTGCAATAAATCTTTGTTCAAGGGGATTAGTCCTGAAAATCTCTAGGCACAAGCAGTTCATGGCAATGGTGGAATATCATGAAGCTCTCTGAAAGTTTAAGTGGAGGACTAATCCTACACTTGAAGCAGAGCTATTTATATCTCAAGAGTAGGATATGTTACTTCTAGGCTTTCCATTTTTAAAATATGTTTTGTTATGTATTTTTCTGGTGTTGGGGTAATTTATTTAGTTTGTACAGCGTCTTTTGCCCTACTACCCTTACATTCTTTACATTCTTCTGAATATAAATTATGAAAATGTGGTTGTGCAAAGAAAACAAGCAGTTAGGTGGAGATACATCATTATGCTACTTAATTTAATTCATGTCAGTACTCAGACATTCTGGGATGAAGTGAAGTCTGAGTTGCTAACAGGCAAGATAAATAACATTTGCAAAAATCCAAAAGTAACTGATTTTCTTTTTTTTTTTAAATTGTGGCTTGGGGCTCAAGTTATCAGATCCACTGCTTAGCTTTTATTTTCATGTCTGACTCTCTGAATAACATATTCTTACTATATAATCAAGTTATTTTTTGCCAAAAATAAAATTATATGAAAGAAAACACTGATGTTTAGTATTTGCAGAACTGACTTCCTTAAGTAATACTGTCAGATGTTTCCCTGCAGGGCAGCAGGTCTCATAGGAACAAATGGTGAAGCTCAATATTTTGGGTTAAGTCATCAGTGAGCAGTTAAAGTAAGTTCAGAATGAGTGCAGGAAGAGGATTATGGTACAGAATTTAGAGCATTCCATCAAAATGCTGTCAAAAAGCTGTTCCTCAATTCCTGAAGAAGAAATAAATGCAATATTTAAGACAGCAATGACAACTAAATGTGGAGATGATCAGAGCTAAACAATGCAAATTCTGTTGTGAAATGTTTCCTCTGTTTGGAGGAGAGGTATCAAATTTTAATATGTTCGTTCTTTTTCTCTCAGTCAACAGAGGATAAATTATGAATGTATATGAAGATATGAACTGGGATGGAATAATTTTTTTTTCTTAAAAGCAAAATAAAATCTTCAAATCAAATAAAAAGTAACCATGCTTCTCTTAATCACTGCAGAGCTGGGGCTCTAGTACACACTGGAAGTAGACTTTCAGATCAGTAAAACACTGCTTTTATTAAATCAGTGTTAATTTAACTGCAGTGGTATCAGGAAACTTAATACCATAGCAACTGTTTAACATCAGAATCCAGCCTCATATATCTGGTGTGATTGGCCTAATTTTTCTGGAACCTGGAAGACTCTTAGTATTTAACACTTAACAGGATTTATTGTAGGCAGAGTTATTGAAGGAACAGAGGAAGGCAGAAGAACTGTGCATTTAATCTGCAAAACTTTTTCCCTGTCCACGGTACATGTACAAGGTTTACAGTTGTCATGCCTACTGACACTGTAAATTTGCAAGCAGAGCCTGAGTGGCTGAGTTCTTGGCCCTGGGAGAAAATGTCAGCTCTGAGCCTGCAAACATAACCACCTTTTACTTCTGGAGGAGTCTACTCAGAGGAGGTACATTTGAGCATTAACTTTATTTGTGTTGGTATAATATATTTTGCACAATGTACTGTGCACTTGGGAAATATGTGTTTAACAGTCTACATAATGCTTGTCTGGTCAAATTCTGTTAAAAAAGAAGTTACACATGTTAGTAAGATTGGGAAGGGCCAACAGGTACTTAGACAATACTGCTTTCAGAGATTTTGGTTGAATTTGAGAGAAAATTGGAATATTGGGTCCTGAGCCAGATGCAGTAAAAGATTTAGATACTTAATTTTCGATATGAGTACAGTAGCATGTGGAAACCATTTTTAAAAATTATTATAATGTAGCTTTTTTTTCCCCCCCTTCC
>WKFP01015243.1:980897-1010824 GCA_011057875.1 Pterocles orientalis | reverse complement strand
TCTCTCCTCTCAATAGACAGAGAGAGAGCCCGGCTTCTAGCTTGGGATTTGCTTTTAAGTCAAGATTGAGAAGCAGACTGACCAATTATTCCATCCCATGCACGTCATACCCAGTATTTAGGAGAGGACTCTTCGAGGAGAGCTGTTTTTTCACTTCCGGATTCATCTCGCTTTGGGTCCCTGCGTTCGCTCTCCCAAGGCCTTTCCCCCCCCTCCCCCCATGGCCACCGTTAGCTTTCGGCCCGGGACACTCGTTTATCTCTGTTCCATGAGTTTTGGCATCCTCCCTCTCCAGGAGGATCGTTAGCTGGTTTTTTTTTTCCTCTGCTTCGGTCAGCTCTCGGGCTGGGACGCTTGGGCTGTTATCTCTGTTCCATGAGTGCCTCCAGGAGCGGTGCACCCCCGTCCCCCCCCTTTCTGGGGGAATTGTCTGTGCGGTTTCTGGGGATTATTAGCTGGCAACAGGCCGAGCCTTCTCTGGGGGGCAGTATCATTGTCAACAGGCCGAGGTTTTTTTCGGGGGGGGCAGCATAATTGTGTATCACCTATTCTCTCCCTCCTTCGGGGTCATTGGTTGGGAGTGGGCTGGGCCTTTGGTCATCAGGTGGGGAGGGGCGGTATCACTGTGTATCACATTGCATCTTTGTAAATAGTATTATTTCCGATATTATTGTAGTTTAGTAATTAAATTGTCCTTATCTCAACCCATGAGTCCTCTTTGCCATTTACCTCTTTAAATCTCTCCCCTATTATTGGGTGGGGGCAGGGACTGTGTGAGCGGGTGTGTGTGGTTTGGCCCCCAGCCAAGGGCCAACCCGCCACAAGTGAGCATGTGCCTAGTCTTCCCGTTGCGGTCATTTCAGTTTGCTTCAATTAATATTCTTTAACATAACCCAGGCTAGTTTCTTATCTTTGAACAAGTTAACAACTTAAGCGGAGGCCTACCCCTCACCACTTTGTAGTCCATCCCAGGCTATCTTTCATTCCCCAAATCCTTCCTTTCTGAGTTCAACTCACCCAGAATGCTTATATGGATAGCCTGCATGCACAATGAATGAGTTTGGGTAGTGCTTCTCAGGGAAGCAAGGTCTAACTTCCTTCATGGGATTTATTACACTCTAGGAGGTGGGTGGAAATAGTACAGTTTTCTATGGGAATTACAATAGTACAAAGCAAGGCTGATTAAAAAAAGAGGAACATATATCCATAATATTTCACTCCTGAATGCCCAGGAAATGTTTTATGTTACCAAATACTTGATCTAGTCTCTTGCACCTGTGCAGTAGTGATAGCACTGCTTGGTCTTCAGAGCTTTAGTTATATGAGTGGTCCTGCTCATTTACTTGTGTGATCTGAAATTTTGTCAGTAGACATTGTGGCATCCACAGACTAAGGCAAGTAGAAGTGGGTGCAGTAACATCTGTATTGTAACATCTTTAGTTTGGATGGTAATACATATTTTTAAGAGGCTGAATCACAAGATCATGTAGACAGAGAGATGAGATGTGGATATTGTCACAAAATACCTGAAAAAATTCACAGCTCCTTCATTCTTTTTTAGATACGCACAGGGGCAAGATGTGCAAAATTAAAAGGAGAGCTCTTGGACTTGCGTATTGTAGATTCATCTATGCCTTTGTAAGCAAGCCTATGATGGTGTCAGACTGAGTCACTGGCATTTTGTGCCAAGTTGGAGCAGGTGTAAATAACTAATGCATGCTACAAAGCAAGCTGCAGGGCTGTATCTTTATCTGGCAATTCCAGACATTCAGGGAGAGCAAGCTACTAAAGACTACATCTATGCAAGTGTAAATACTCTAATACTCTTTTGCTAGACTGAACTGACTGTGAATTTGAAACCTGTTATCCATCTGCTGTTTATTCTCTTTTTTTCCCTCTTACAGGTTGTATTTACTTTCTTTGCTATTTTCTTTCCTTCCTGTGACTTTTTTTTTTTTTTGAATGATGAAGGGCTTTTTGCTGGAAAAGGTCACCCCTGGTCTTCCTTTTAGGACCCCAGGTTCAGAAATCACTTGAAGCATTTTGAAGCTTATGGGTTTTCTGATGAGGCCATGCAGCTGTAGTGCCTTGTGATCAAGGTGCTGAGATCTATAGGATAGCACTGTGTGCTGCCTGAGAACTGCCTGTGACAAGCAGATGGCATGGATACTTCACCACCAACACCACCTTGAGCACTGCACTGCTGCATGCTGGCCCCTCCACTGTGCTGGCACAGGTGTCTGTGGGACAGCAGTAACCAAAACACTGAGATATTTAGGGCTAAATATCCACTTTTCCACAAGGAAATGTTATTTTTAATCCACAGGAGCCTCCTGGTCCTTTTCACAGCATGTCTCTGTGTGGAGCTGTGATGCAGAGCTGAAGGTGGTACACTGTGGGCAGCAGGGGCCACCTCCTGGCAAGCAGGATCGCCTTTAGCTGGTCCTACTGCTGACCATTCTCCCCAGCTCAGGGACCTACAGGCTCATGGACCATTCCCACTGGAAACCAGATCTCTTATTAAGCTCTGTAAATCCAGAGTGAGAGCTGCTCGTTAGTAACAAGTGAGTGGGGTAGGCCAGACTGTGGCATGTCAGGTGTTGAGGTGAGAACCTCATGGGAAGGATTCATCACGCTCCTTCACTGCCTGCATCACGTTCTCTTCAGGTTTATTTAGTGATCCCCATTGAAATCTAGCACTACACTGTCATGCTCGGAATATTTTAAAATTTGCTAGCTAGCAGCTGGTTGATATGAAGGTAAGTTTTGGAGTCAGTAAAAGAAGCCAAGTATATTATAAATACTGGCTCAACAGATATTCACCCCTGAACTCATCCTCACAATGAATCTGATCTTTGAATGCAGAGATCTGCAAAGTGCCTAGCACTACAGAGCATGACCTAACACGACAGCATCCATGTGAAGAGGTGGTTCAACCCTCTTAAGGTATCTGATTACTGGGAAAAATTCAGGATTTCTTATGTTATGTTAGGTATGCATTCTGGCCAACTCTTTTTATACATTGTTCACATAGAACATTGACTTCTACTATCAGTGCCAAGTAGAAGTGTCTCAAAGATTAGATAATCTTCAGCTTGGGTGCTGTAGGCAATAAAATATTTTGGGGAAGGGGATATCAGATTTTAGTTCTCTTGGGAGATTTAACTTGGCACTAAAATTACTTGCCAGTAAATTAATCATAATTATTTTGCTTAAAGAAACAAACCCTTGCTGAATAATCTGATTTTTAGCTGGTAGAACTCTGCTTCTGACAACAGTTATAAAATACTACGACAAAGCAGGGATGGGGCGAGAAGATTACCCAAAATGGGGACAAATAGGCTTGCTGACTTCTGCCTTCTTCAGGAGGCATGGGGGGAAAGAGGTAGTGGGAGAAAAGGTCTGTGAGAAAAGATTTTGCTTTGACTGAATTAGAAACTTCTGAAATAAAAACCTTAAGCCAGATATGTACTTTCTACAGATAATGTAAGGTCTTTTTCTGTTCAATACAGTGTATCAGAAATAATCCAGAATGTAGTGAAGATGAATTATATGCTTGTAAAGATCCAGAAATATCAAAATCACTAAAATGTTACAATGTAACTTTAAATATTAGCAAAAGCTCTCTTTCTTTGATGCCTGTAAGCCAAATTTTGGTACAATGAGAATTTTTACTGCACAGCTATAAAACCATGAAAATAAATTTTATAATATAAATTCCAAGAGAACTATAACTATACAAGGGCAAACAAGATACTTCCATAAAAAGTGTCTGAGAGTCGGAGCTGAAATTTACTGCAAAAAGTAATTTAGTTTGACAGCAGAAGTATGTTGTAAGCCAAAAAGAAAAAGAGAGCAAGCCAGATGGGAATTGCTTAGCATAAAGGAAGGTCCAAGAAGGAAGTAAAATCAGATAACTGGTTTTCAATATGGTTTTAATAGAAAAAAATGTGCTAAAACTGTAACTTTTTCAGTATCTCTCCACAAACCTTCTAGAGGTGACTAAATGCGAGCAGAGTGATGTTACTACTGAAATTCCTAGTCACAGATGATATCCTACTCAGGAGGGAACAGAGGTCTGCTAGATGGCAGCAGTGATGTTAGTGTCATTTAGTATCTTCATCTTTGGGTTGTTTGTTTTGTTGTTGTTTATTCCAAAATAAAACCAAAACAGACACCAATTGTGTGTGTGTGTGTGAAAGAAAGACACACACACATTCAGATGCCTCCCCTTCACCTGCAGAAGAGGGTTAAGAGAGAGAGAGTTAATTTTTTTTTCCTTCTCTTTATAAATAGCTAGCAAGAAGCTATGTTTTGGACTCCTGCTCAGGAGAAGCTGATAACCGATGTTTTGTTCTGCTGCCAAGGTCAGCAGACAAGCAAAGAGACACAGTCCAGCTGCTAGCCTGCAATTTGCTCTTAGGTTCAGATGGAAACCAGACTGACCAATTAGTATTCCATCCCATACATGTCATACCCAGTATATAGGTGAGGACTCTGCTGGGAGATCCCTCTCTTTCACTTCCCTTGGGCTCCGGATCATCTCGCTTCATGTACCTTCATTCGCTCTCCCAAGGCCTTTCCCCCCCCACAGACGCCGTTAGTTCTCGGCCCGGGACGCTCGTTATCTCCGTTCTGTGAGTTTTGGCATCCTCCCTCTCCGGGGGGATCATTAGCTGTTTTTTTCCCCTGCTTCGGTCAGCTCTCGGGCTGGGACGCTTGGGCTGTTATCTCCGTTCCGTGAGTGCCTCCAGGAGCAGCGCACCCTCCCTTTCCCCCCCCTTTTTTGGGGGAATCGTGAGTGCGGTTTCTGGGGATCATTAGCTGGCAACAGGCCGAGCCTTTTGGGGGGGGGCAGTATCATTGTGTATCACCCATTCCCTCCCTCCTCCAGGGTCGTTGGCTGGGAGTGGGCTGGGCCTTTGGTCATCAGGTGGGGAGGGGTAATATCACTGTGTATCACATTGCATCTTTGTATATAGTATTATTTCCAATATTATTGTAGTTTAGTTATTAAATTGTCCTTATCTCAACCCACGAGTCCTCTTTGCCATTTACCTCTTTAATTCTCTCCCCTATGATTGGGTGGGGGCAGGGACTGTGTGAGCGGGTGTGTGTGGTTTGGCCCCTAGCCAAGGGCCAACCCGCCACAGGAATCTAGGCAACATCTTCCATACCCAGCTTGGCTTGTAAAAGAAACGCTTCAGGATGTGCTTGGTCAAAATGTGTGGTAAAAAACAGATTGTTTCTGGGATCAGGCATACTTCATATTGATCCATCTCTATCCAACTTCCTTGTAACCAAGGAAGATCTTCCTGGATTTTGGGAGCAGTGGTGGGGCTGGAAGGGAGTGCTGTCATTTCCCTGTAGGTGCTGTGTGACTCTTCAAGAACTGTGACTTCTCATGTAGCTTCTACATGTCAACATGACCCATATCAGTGCATCTCAAACAGAAATCTGCAGACAGGGGAAGAAATGTGCAGAAGCAAGGATCAAAACAATTTTTGCTTTCATATTTCTTGCCTTCTTTTGATGCCTGGCCAGTTGGATTTTCTAAGATTGGAGAATCTGCCTCTTTTCCTGTGGTTGTAGCTTTATCTATGCCCTGGAAAAATGGTCCAAAACAGTGGCTTCAGTACTAAACAAACTTGTCCAAGAAGCTTAGAGATATGGTGGTTTTAAATGAAGAGAACTGAGGTGTTATAAGCTTTCATGAGTGGTATGGAAATTCTTTCATGGCTGAGAAGCTTAATCCTTTCTTGATTTTGTGAAACACGTGAGAAACAGGATGATTCTGAATGCGGCATATCCTCTGAGTCTCTGTTACACAGTTACTATTAGTAAAACAGCAGGTTGTCAGCCCTTACTGTGGGTTCACTACACGTTTGTGGGCCAGCCGAAAGGGCAGGGCTCTGAGAGGGTAATAGGGAGCATCTGGGAACCTATCTGCCTCTTTTTGTTGCTTGTGTCAGGCTTGATGTTTAGCTTCTTCTGGAACTGTGAAGTGAGTAAAAAGCCGCCTTGGAATGGTAGAAAATACAAGTAAATGCTAAACTTCTGTGGTTTTTCTGGGAACAGGTACCTGTCTAGGTTAAGTATCTGTTTAAGGTGTGAAATGCTAGGCTTTTTGCTGATGGCAGATGAGCCCTGCTTTTTTTTCTTCCATAAGGAAAAGGAAATTGGTAATTAATTAACTGTGGAGAAATTTAAAGATTTTTAGAAATTCATGGTCCGGTACTGTTTGAAACTACTGTCCTCCTCCTGGGAGAGTGCAACAGAGAGTGAAGGCAGCATTTTCTATAGGGGTCCTGTAGAGAAAAGAAGGAAACGTAAGAGGCAGGAGGAACCCTGATGTAAAGGAAAAGAGGCTTCTCCTTGAATCTGTGTCTGGTTTTATGGCCATACTTCTTTAGAATGAGCTCACCCATGAAACCTACTAATGATGTGTATCCCCTAGGAAAGATTGCAATAGCATCAATAAATGTCTTACAGTATGATATTGTACTGCTTTATGGTTGTGACTGTAAGACCTAATACTCATTAACATATGCTTTTACCACTTGCAGAGTAGATCTTAAATTATCAAGCCTTTACAGACCATTCAACCGATTCTTAATAGAAAGTGTGATTGATTTCTGAAGGTTTTTCTCAGGTCTTTGGTATTCACCATTTTCCTGTCTTCTCCCATCCTGACCAGACAGTAAGCACACCTTGTTTGTTCCAGATAGCTGAATATGAAAACTAATAATTCCAGCCAGTGAAGCTGGCAGCGTACTTATGTCTTGATCCATATGTTGTGAGGAAACTCGAGCGCATCTGAAGAAGCCGAGCTGCTGCAGTTAATCTACCAGTGTGGTGACGAATTTCATTAGAGTACTGAAAGTAAAATGAAAATCTTGCACTAGGACCCTAATGAGAGGATCTCAAAATATGAGAGGGCCAAAATATTGACCCTGCTAGCAGAGTAAAGTGTGAATAAAGAAATCAGATTGCCTTTTTGTACAACCCTGGCTTGGGAGGAAAGCTGATATGATTTTTCTGTAGAAAACTGATTGACGACTATGCCCTGCCAATGGATCTTAATTGCAAAACAAGATAAATCAAGAGAAGAAATGAATGTTTTCATTGTGTGTGGCCCAAGACTGATTCTGTGACAGTGCATCAGTTTAAGGCATGTGTTACTTCAAAGAGATTTCTAGTTGTAACAGCTTATTAATTCTCCTAACTTTTTGAATGTGCATAAATTAATTATAATATCCAAATGAACTTGTGACAGTAGGGTGTTTTTGTTATTCCAGTCTTTGTTATTCCAGCTTGTTTGGAGTTTTGCCTTAGTTTTCTCTGTGTGTGGTGCTGTTGAGTCAGTTAAAACAGACATAGGAATAAAAATTGTACCTTGCCATTTGTTTCAAGTAGAAAACGGGATTTTTTACAGACTGGGAAGGAAGGATCTTTGGGTTGCTGTTCATACTACTGCAAGCACTACCTCATTTCTTTCATAATCTGATCAACATGTAGGAAGTTTTTGGGGAACCATGTTTTTCTGATAGTTAGACCTCTAATTTCCAGCCTGAATTTATTTATGGCTGGCATGTACACCTTTGTATTTGGGACAGCATTGCCCTGTGACTTACACAGCACTTTCTTCTAATGTTGTTTTTCCCTTTTGTGGGTAAAAAACGTATCTCCTGTCAGTACTTCTTTTGCTGTGTCCTTGTTAAGCAGACATACATCCTTTCCCAGTGCAACGGCACTAGATGAAGAGGTTACCATTTTCTAATTTATCCCCCTTCCCTGGAAATTAAACTCCATTATTATCTACCAGCAGAGCTGCTGATGTGAAAACACCTTGAATAGTCTTTGTTAATCTGTTTTTGTTGACTGGTAGTTAAATGGGGTAAGTAGGTAACTAGTTCATAGTGACGACTGCAATAGTTTAGCAAGTGTTCACCAAATCAATTTGTTTGTCATGTACAAGAGAACTGCAATCTACAGCAGAGAAATAGTGACAGATAACTTGGAGCTGACTGGGAGAGACCTTCTTAAACCAGCACGGTGTGGATCATGAGAGAGTATGTACGCATGCACGCTCCTCTGTGTGAATATTTTATCTGAGCTTGTCCTTTTCACCTAGTTCTTTAGCTGGGCTTGCATAAGATGGAGAAGGTTAACAAGCCCCGAAGAGTGAGTTGCTTAGTTGTACTTAGAGCATTTATTTTCTCCTGACTGCCAACACTGATGAGTCATATGCAGATTTCCTCTCACTGGGTCACATCTTTGAAAGGAAAATTGGGTTTAGGCCAATTAGATATTTTTATCTTGAAAGATCTGCTAACTAAACCCAACACTGATAACTTTGAACTGGTAAGGGGTGGATATTTTGTATTTTAATGTGTTGGGGTAGGGGAGTATTTTCACTGGTTTTTGTCTTTCAGTAGCAGTAGTTATTTTACAAGGTGGGTAGCAGTTGTGTATAACAAAAATATTTTATGGGGAAGAAAAAGGTACAAAAATTGTAAGCAGTTGTAGAGCAGAATATGTTTATGTATTTAACTGTATTGATATTTTAATAGGGGTGAGAGCAACTTGCTCCAATGTTAAAGCTTTGTCTTGTTTTATTTGGTTTTAGATTTCCTTTATACTAAAAATGTAATTTTTTTTACTTTTAAACAATGATACTGTTAGCGCTCTCCTATATTCCCTGAATGCTGTGTGCAGCAGTGAGTCCAGCAGACTGGTATGTAGTTGTGCAGCATCTTGAATGCAAAACATCTGTCACTGCTGCTCTATGAACAGAACACCCCTCATAAACAGAGCACACATGCTTGTTGGAAACGTTTAATTTTAGCAACTAAACATACATTTAATGATTTAAAGGAGTATGTAAGTCCTATAGACAAAATACTTGTATAAAGGCTTTCCCCATGATATCTGGGAAAATTTTATTTTTTCTGTTTGCCACCCCCCAAGCTCCCCTTTGAGCCCCACCCCCCTTCCACATATTGCTTTTAAAAGTTTCATGAAAAGATTTCCTGGTGATCCAAATTAGGCACTCAAAATCCACTAGCTATTCTGATTTCTGCTTGTCACAGAACATTTTTTGAATGAATGGAATATGGGACAGCCAGAGAGGTGGACCTGTTCAAGTAGGAGAATAAAAGGTCCAACTAAGTACTTAAAGCTCAGGTTGTCCACTCCAAGCCTCATTATGCAGTATAGATATACTTTTTGATACTTAACATTTTATACGGCTGGCAGGGTGTAATCAGAACTGTGCCAATTTGTATCTGAAATCCAAGAAGAGGTATGAATGGAATCTCACGGTACCTTTTTAAATATTCATTTTGACTGCAGAGCTGCATTTAAGGTACTTGCATAGAAAGGCTGGCTAGAGGACACTTGATTTTTCACTAAAATAATGAATGTTAGCTATGTTCTGCATGTGTTGCAAACACATTTAGCAAGATTTCGTACACTTGTTAAATGTGAGGAAGCTGGATGTTACATGAATGTGGGGATGTATTAGGTATTGGCTCTTCCAGCAGAGAGAATCAAAGCCTTGATGAAAGAAACAAAATAAGCTCATTTATGAGCCAAAGCCATGAGCTGAATGAGGGCAAGACTTGTCTTCCTCACCTCCTTAAACATCTGGACAGATAATATACTTCAGAGAGTTTCCTGGTTCAGACTCTGGTGTTAATCTGTATCAGGCCTTCTTGTCACCTTTTTCTTCTTGCCTTGAGTAAGCTTTAATATTCTGCAGACTCGGACTCTGCAGGATTTCATTCTCTCCTAGCAACACATCTGCATTTGGTTTCTACCAATAGTTGATATATAATTCCTCACAGTCAGTATCTGTTGTTGTTCCTGTTTCTTCTGTCTTTTTAAGAGCACAGTATGATAGGCTCTACTTAATGCCACTGTGCCTTTATTTGTGAAATGTTCATGACGACAATAAGCAAAAATCTCATTTTTTTCTCCCCCAAGTATTCAGCCATGGCATTTACAACCCCTTTGTCTGCCCAAATTGGCCTCTACCTCCAAAAGGGATTTGGTTATTCCAACAATAAAAAGTACGATATAGTAAAAAAGAACAGTAAAATGTCCCTTTCAAACGGACCTGACTACACAAGACAGAAATAGCACATATTATTTTTTCTTCTGAGTTTGTGACAGATGCTGATGCTCTTTGCCATAATGTTAAAATACTGTATTGTTAAAATACTGTATTAAGATTGAAGCTTATACAAACAGACACTTATTCTCCATTCAAGTTCCCTGACTCATTAAGGATAATTTTCAGATAAAATCAGGTTGTTTATGGTGTTTAACTCTCACTTTGTGTTGTTTTTTCATGACCTTACTATGTTGCATGGCTTCTTGAAGTCCCAAGAGGTGGCTGGGTGATTTTACTTGTTTTTTTTCTTCTGGGACAGGAGAGAAAAAGAGTAAGACACTTCTGCTTGACTACTGCATTGTATTTTCTTCTGGATTTCATGTTAAAGCAGTTCTTCCCGAAATGTTTTAATGAGGGAAGCCATAATAAATCACATGGGTATTCATTCTTTCATCAAGATTGCTAATAAAAGTGTATGAAAGTATGAAAGATATCATGTCAAGCTGCATTGTTTTGAAACTCTCATCCTTCCACTTTCCATTCTGTATATTTTTTTCTGCTATTATTCTCCTATTTAGTAGCTGAATAACGTGTTATTGTTAAGACTTAGTGTTCAGGTAAGCCTAAAGAAAAGGTGATGACTGGTCAGTGGATTAGCATGATCTCTAGATTTTCAAAGACCAGGACAGTTTACTTCAGACAGTTCCTCTCTTAATCCCAGCTGATCAAGATGCAAATAGCATACATAATTTATAGGGAATGATTTACATTCTGGGTTTAGCCCCTTTTTTTTGCTATTTCAGAATCATCTGAGAGAGCCTGAATTCTTTGCATGAACAGGCTTAATGTTGCTTGCTATTTTTTTGCCTTCTCTCTTGGACTGCAAATGGTTTTCTAGAAGGACCTATTACTGTGTTCAAATTCCATACTGGTTACCCAATGGTTTCACAGAATTATTTATTTCACTTGAATGGACACCTCATTTTGTATTGAATGAAGGAGATGGGAACCTTTCCAGGAGAAGGGTCTAAAAACAGGTTTGTAAATGTTATATTTTAAACTTTCTATATAGAAGCTTCTACTAGTTTAACACATTCTTCCTGGGTCTAATTTAAGGTTTCTTTGTAAGGAGAAATATTTACAGATAAATTTTACTTCTTGTTCCATTTACATATAGATTTTACTTCTTGTCGCATTTACACAAGTAAGTGCATGCCTGGCATAGTGGGAAGAACTACGAAAATTTTTTTCCTTTGATGATTTAACTCTGCTTGCTACAGCCAGGGTTGTCTCTTTGACTACACTAATAGCTCTTCAGTTTGGCAAATAATACCTTGCTTATACTGATAAAATTTTTGATACGTGAATTAGTATGGCAGAAGATTGAGTCATTCCCCATGTGAGTGAAAATTAATGGACAGCACTGGGCAGTATTCAGGCAGCTCTATTTATAATCTTGTAGGCATGCAGGCCTTTGAATTTTTTCAAGAAAATGAGTTTTGTTAGGAAAGAAAATACCCATGGATCTGTGAGTTCAGCACAATTGTTGTAACCTGTACTTCACTTGAAATTTGTTGCTTTTGTTTGATCTAAAGAGGAGCTTGTGTGCCTGAGAACTTTTTTATTTTTTAGCAGTTCAGGTGGTGCAGTAAAAAAATTACTCTTCCATAAAAGACAAAAATGAGTTCTGGCATTTTAATTTTTCCTGCTGTCCTAGAAGTGTTTTAGTTCTTTTGTTCTGTCTGGGCTGTTGTTGGATGTTTTTTTGTTAATTAAACTGAATAAACCTAATTCTGTTCATGGAATCTTTACTGGTAGCTACACAGACCATCCACCAGTTTGGATCTAGCACACTGGCTGTCCTTTTGAATATTCATGCACTTCCCAGAATTAGGAATATTTAAAAATATTTTACATGTTTAACTAATACCGAGCAAATGCATTTTTTTATGCAGAGCAGATTTATTTATTTTTCTCCTGTGCAGGGATTTGCCTATGGGAAATTAAGCATTCAGTGACTCTAAGGTTGCTAATATACCATATGTAGAGTACTTAAATATTACTGAAGCATCTGTGACACACCTTCAAAACAAAACTCTTCTCTTTGCTTGTTTTCCAATGGCACAGTCCCAGCAGGGGGCTCCCAGGTAACACCGACAAACCTTTAGTAGTCTTATGGGTGCTAGTTGCCCACACTTGGATGATAACTGTGCATTTTAAAATTTCCTACAATTTGAGTTATGCTACTATTTAGAGTATTTTTTTTAAAGCATTTTACTTAAGGAAGGTTTTGGTTGCTAAACAGTTTTGGCTTATCTTAAAGCGTTTCAGTAGAAATTGCTGCTCCTTGGACCCAAAGGTAGATGGTAAAAAGCTGAATTTTTTTACCTTAGGTCTTTTAAAAATCTGGCTGATACAGGTCTTGTGCCAATTCAGGCTTAACATCATCTAACATTTCAGAGCTTGGAATTCTTACACATTTTAGTAAATTTCTGCAAACAGGTTAGGTGTATACCCTATATCAAGAGGAGGCAGCACTAACTGTGTTAGTTGGAGACCTTGTAACAAGACAAGTAGGCCAGTAGCCAACTGTATTTCAAATTATGCCAGCTGAGGTCAGCAGAATAATTCTTAGGAAATAATTTGACATTTTTTTCTTTTCTCTCCTCCCACCATTTGCAAAATTTCTGACTAGAGATTCATCAAAAGCATTCAGGTATTGAAATATCTCTTGTAGAATAGTTTATGAGCTAATAAAATTGAAATTGAGATTTGGGGTTTTTTTTACTTGGACTCCAACAGTGTGTTCTAGGGATGTTTTCTGACAGAAGAAAATAATGGGAAAAGGGTTAGACATTATTTGAACTAAATCCTTATCAATAAAATATATCTGTGCAATGTTTTTCTTTCTGTCCATTGATCAGTTAGAACATACTAAAACAATAAATACAGCATTGAGGACATATAGGTGATTTACTCGGATAACTGTTAGGCCTTTCAAAAACTCTTAAATATTATCTCCCATTGTACCAAAAAATAGATAGCCTTAAGCGATATGGTCTTTCCTTTGTAAAAAGGTTTACCATAAAACCTGAGAACAAGTTTAAAACATCCCACATAATTTAATAAAGCCAAAAATATAAAGATTTCCACACCAGATTTACTTTCCATGTTCTTCATTTACACAAACATGTAAGAAACTGGACTGGAAGTAGATTTATGCTTCCAATAAAAGCCACTTGATCACACTGTCTTACATAGTTTACATATCCATCTATCTAAAGATTATGAAAAATGCTGCATTTGCAGTCTCTTGTGACCATGTTCTTGGAGGTAGCTAGAGTGGCTCTGCTAAAAGAGACATCAGTAGCATGCATAAGAACATCAGATAGTTAAACTTCCCAGGCCTGAGAAGTGCCAAGGGGTCTAAACTTACCCAAATTTCTTCTGCTTGTGCCATGAGGCATGGAGATGTCAGCTTACTCTTTGTATGTAACTTATTTTCTAAGATGATAAACTTTTCTGTCTAATCATAGAAATGATGATAATATATGAGGGTGTATATATATCTTATTGGAAGATGATCAGTGTCTTGCTGGGCCAAGGCTACTGTTATGCATGTGGCTTTGAAAATTTGGTTTTTGGCAATTTTTCATGAATGTGAAGAACTGGATGCTTTTCATGTATGGAAAATACACAACCTTGCAAAAAATTAAGCACAAATAATTTTTACTTGTTTGATTTGGTTTTAGCTGCTCTTTCTGATGAGAAGCTAAGCATATACTTCTACTGACCTGACTCTAGGAAGGACCTATGGGTGAGGGGTTTTTTTTGTTTGTTTGTGTGTATGTGTTTTATTTGGCTGTCTTGAAGGGGTTTTTTGTGTGCATGGTTTATGTGGGGTTGTTGTTGGTTTTGGGAGTTTTGTTTGGTTGTTAAAGCCATTTGTTAAATGTTATCTAATTATTTTTTTAATTGTTCTGTGGATAGTATTAATGTGGTTAAACAGCATTTTAACAATATTAATCTATTGAAACAGGTGACACAATTTCAGTAATCTGAGTTTGAGAATCTGCTTGAATTAAAGTGATCCTTGAATAAAGCCAGTGGGCTTTGATCTACAAAATGCTTATAATTCAGTTCTTCAAGGTGCTGTACTTGATAGCCACAGCCAATTACAGCATCTAAAGCTTGTGTTTAAATTCAAGCCCATGATGCCAGTTATTGTTACTCCACTAGACTGCTTATGTACTTAACTACTGATTTCAGAAACCACCACTCACATATTTAAAGCTGAGTCCATGTTAAGTGTTTGTGTGTGTGTGTGTGTGTGTGTGTTCATTGTTTGGTTCTTTTATACACTCTCTATAGGACTCATTCAACCCAAAATGTTTCCCCACCTTTCTTAGGTTATTTTCACATTAAAAAAATACTATGTGAAAATGGAATAAAAATTAAGTTGGCTGAAATTGGAAGGGAAAGTTCCAAATCAAATACAGGGAATTATTTGACAATTCAGTAGGAGTTTATGGACAGTTGCTCCCCACAGAGCTGCAGGTTTCTGCAACATTCGCTGTTTACTGAGGGTCAGAGAGGGGGGAGATTCGCTGAGCATGCTGCTAGAGGGATTTCAGTTTGTTTGCTGTCACTGATGAGAACACCTCTTTTTAGGATGGGCAGCCAGTGGCTTCCCCCTGGCTGTGATTGTGAGGCCACTTGTGCTAAAGAAAGACAGCAAGACTGTCTCTGAGTTACACCTGGGACTTCTTACCCTGCCCTGCCAGCTGGAGAGGACCCTAGCTTTCTTCCTTTTTCTTATAGTTTTCAGTCTTCCATTTCAATTTGTGCTATTTATTAACTACCAATTTACCACTTCATTTTGTCAAGCCCATGGGCTCCATTTTGTGCTTGACATTGAATAAAATCTCTGTGTTTCAGAAGCAGTATTTTTGGTTTGCATGTAAAAGCCCATAAGGAGTTGGAGGTTTTCTGGTTTACTTGCAGTAGTAAAGGTCTACATAAATCATGCCCCATAAGTACTCACTTTTGTCTTTCATTTCCTCAGTTTTGGCTGTGTGCTTTCAGTTATAAATTACTACAATGATCTCAGTTCCAGCTGTTCTTCATCAAGTGATGTTAAAGAAACGATGAACCCCTGTGTTGATTGGTATGTTACATTATGTATAACAAATGTGTGAGTATAGCAGTGAGAGAGATTGCATTTCACTGTATATACATCACTACATGGACATAGCACAAAAGTTACAAGTCCAGCCACTCCAGAGTGAGGAGGTGGCTGAACCGAGGTTGTCTTTTTGATTTCTAGCTGTCGCACTAAGCAGTGAAGTACACAGCAGCCTCTGGGGACAGGTATAGAGCAATGTGGCACCTAGTTTCCCACCAGTGCTCAACTAAATACTGGAGAAGTAAAACAATGATGGATGGACTAACTGTTCTGTTCCCCCACTGATTTACCATCCTGTAGTGCTCTGTCCTTTCCAATCTCTGTATGTTAAGTCAGGGAATAAGAAAATGCAGGCTGGGCGTGAAAAGTCCTGGGAGAAGCTGGAGGAGGTAGGTTTGGGGAGAAGTGTTCATGTCTGGAGAGAAGAATGCAGTGAAACTGGCATGAGTCTAAGTGCAGGTTTCAACACCTAAGCTAGAGAAAAGTCTGTCTAGACCTGAAAAATTGTTTCTGAAATGCAATAGGCCCAGTGGGGAAGTAGAACTTTGCACTGCTACTGCCATGTTGCCAATGGCTAGCAAGTCGAATGGCTGCAGGGGATACCCAGCCTAGGGAGAAGAGAAACACTGGGGGGGGGGGAGAAGTAGTTTTCATTTGATCTAGGGTAATGCAGTGATTGTTTGTTGTGAGTTTAGGACTGGCTAGGTTACAGTTCTTCTATTCTGTCTATTTTTTGTTTGGTGTCTGAATATAATTACATGTCTTTTTGTGTCTGAAAAACAAAGCAAGCAAATACAATTTCTGCAGGACTCTCTTATTCTGTTCCATATTTATTCCCCTCAACTAGAGCATATAACTGCTCTTCAGATAGATTTGTTCACTCATTCACTAAAAATGAGTGACACTGAGAGTGTCTCATTCCCTGGAGCTCCTTCACCCTTCTTGCATAGAGCTATAAGATAGGCTACACCTGTACCACCTCCTCGTGCTTTCAGTAGTTTTTAGATGAGCACATCCCTCATCTTCTGTGTGGAAAATAAGCTGTATCTTGGTACGTCAGAGTCTGCTTGAGTGCTGTTATGGTTTATGCAGTAAATTGCAGACTGTAGCTGTACTGAGATGATAATATATATATATATACACACTTTTTTTTCCTCTCTGAATGTATTATATAAACCAGTTTGCAATCTCTGTCAAACTAACTGCAGTGTGTGGCAAGTGACCTGGGACAGATAGTGTCAAATTAACCAGTTTTGCACATGGTAAAAACAATCCTGAAAATGCATTTTAGCTTATGGCAACATCGCACACCAATGGTGCTGCAGCTTTTGGGCAAATACAGATGTTCTGTTTTGACTTTATAAACATGCTGACTGTAGGACTCCTTGCCCAAACATGAGAGAGCATAAGTGAACTTTGATGTTTTTTTTCCACTAGTAGTCACAAAGGGTAAGGAATAGCTCTTTCTCCTACAGCTACTGAAGCCTGATTAGTAAATGCATCTGTACTTTGGCCATGTGTGCTGTCTTCTGTGCACAGACTGGTGCTGTTTTCTCCCCATGTGTTTAGGTACTGGCCATTGCTCACTCATCTCCTTGCACCAGCCATGCTATGCCCAAGGACTGAGTTATGGACTCGGAAGAGGAGTTGACAGGAGGATTAACAGAGGGGCACAGACAATTCAAACAGTTTGCAAGGAGTGGGAAGGAAAAAGAGAAAAATCCATCTACCTCAGCATCAATTTGCTGTGTCCTCTTCCTCTCCTTTTCCCCTTCTGAGTTAAACAAATACTCCTAGCAGTGCACCTCCTGTGATTAGGGACCATGCAGGCACACTTGCTTGTTTAAGGGCAGTCTGCTGGAAGAAAGTTTGCAGCAGAACCAACAGGACCTGTGGGGGGGCTGAACTGGCATCCGCAATGCACACATGAACTGCCCCCCTCCTAAAAGTTGTGCATTGAGGAATATATTAATATTAACATATTAAACTGAAAGGTTTTGGCAAGTGGAAGAAATGATAAATATTTGATTGACTTATTTTTGCTAAGTCCTTGTATATCTTCAGGCTTCGAAAATATAAAGCAAGTCCCAGTCGGTTTTTGTGAGCCTTAACGTCAGGTGACCACATGAAAACACTAAGAAGAAGAAAGTAGTTTTGTGTCAGCTGTGATCTAATGTCTTGCTCTTCCTTGGATTCTTTACTCCAGCATAACACTTCTTTTTTTTGAAGATGCCCACGGCTAAATCTTTTGGCAATGAAACATGGAAGAAACAGCTTTTTGTATCATTTTCAAAACTACTCTACCACCTGATAAAAGAATGCTTTACAAGTTGCTCTAATTTTAGTTGTTTTTAATTTTAGTTATACAACATCATTTTTTATCACTTAGAAGGACTGCAGTAATTTTTGGGGGGGCTGGAACTGTTTAGTAACACAGGTGAGGACAATCTATTGAATACCAGCATAAGTAGGCTGCTTCTTGACATGATGAGACGTCATCAAAAGGACCCAACAACCGACTCTTTAATCAAACCCATGAGTGTGTTGGAGGAAACCCAAAACTCCACAGCCCCAAATCATGGCAATACAAAACCAGTACAAAAAGCAGTGAAATTTCACTACGCTAAAAGATGTGAGCTCCTGCCTAGCAAATTTCTTTAGTAACTTTCAGATATACCACCAAAACAGTGACAGACAAGAAGGGAAGTTTACACTTGAATTCACTTTTAAGATTATATTTAAAACCAAAGCATTCTGCATTTAAATATAGCTTTTCTTGTATTCCAGCTTTAGGACATGCTAGATGGACTTCCATGGATATTGCATGATATGGGGCTAGTAAATTCAATGTTGCATGGTTCAGTTCACATTTGTGAATTGTTTGGAGGTAGATGGATGTCTCTTACAGTGTTTGCATCACAGAAAACCTTCGTATAAGAAGTGGTGACATAAGTCTTTATGTTGAAAGCAAAGATCATTCTTGCCCCCTCCCAGCCCTTGCAGTTGTAGTAGTGCTGAGCAAAGTGGCACCCTCTGCTTCAACAGTATAAAAATGCACGGTTTCACTAAACCCAAAGGCTGGTGCTCCAAGCCAGACATCCGCATACTTGTCACAATATGTTCAGTCCCCCTCCCTTGAAATAAATGAAGTCCTACTCTAATGAAAGATGGGTTTGTGTCTAAACATCAGAAGTGAGAGAAATCTATATAAAAGTATCACTGAAGGTATGTTGCTCTTAAGAACTAACACTTTTGAAAGATATACTGCTTCCACCACACAAATTAAATTCTGCTGATGTTTATTTTGAGGCAATGTCATGATAACAAAAGAGATGTCTCAAAAACTATAAGATGTCATTTTTCTGCTAGTGAAATACTGAGAAGGATTAAGAGATGGCATCAAAATAGGAAAGGATGATTTAAATCAGGCTTCTATTCTTGACATCACGACATAAGAATTTGAATGTACAATGAATTAATAATGTTTTCTTAAGTATCTTAAAGACAGATTACATCTCTAGCATCTTACCCAGGAAAGAGGGAGAAAGGACAAGAAAAAGAAACAACAGCATATGTTGGTTTGAGCATCTAGAGCTTTGGGAGAGATTTTTAGAGAATCTTGCTTGAAAAGGCAATAAAAATAAGGAGAGACACTGCTAATGCTAAAAGGGTTATAGCTAATGGGATCTGATGACTTATTAAAAATGTGGAAAAAAATAAAGAGCAACCCAGTATTTTACCAGCTCTACTGGGACCAATCTAGAGCTGTCTTAGGCATGAGCCTCATGGTGCTACAGGTTTGCACATTGACTCAAAGGGATTTTTTGTTTTCCTTGGTGTTGTAGGTTAAGCAGAGCAGAGTTAATTTTTTTTTTTTTTTTGAAGCAGGTGGCTACACCACAGAAAATAATAATAGCTGCTGGTGGGAGTACTTGATAGAAACTGAAGAATCGCACACTTCAGGTACATAATACTTAACAGCTGCACTCAACTGGCGTATTTGAAATGAAATTCAGTGGAAATATTAACATGGAGTTAAACACGTTTGTGTGTTTACTTGCTTGGGCAATAAGATAAAAGTTATTTCATTAGTAATGTTACAGATTATTCACTACTGTGAATAATTAAGAGAAGTAGCATTTGCAATAAAAGACATAACAGCAATGTACAATTTTAGAGTGCAGAAGGTTTAGCAGTGTTCTGCGTCTGTACAAGCTTATGTGCACATATTGTTCTTTAAACTGTGGGGATATAGCAGCTGAAAGTTACTGTCAAAAATAGCTAAAGGGACTGGTTTTTTAATCATAGAAATAGTACTATAATGGAGACATACTGAAGCAATAATGTTTTGCTATATGATCTAAAACCAGTTCAGTGTATTCAGTGCATAATTCCCTTGTTTGTAAAGCCAGATTGTTACCTTGTTTTATTTTTTCTCAATTCTGTTGAGACTGAACATTGCATCCATGTACTCAGCAGTTTGGCATTGATGCCATGTTCAGCAGGTTATTTAGAGCTGCTGTGATAGTTCCAATTCCTGATCAAAGAAGCCAGTAACATTTAGTATCTGAGTCTGCAAAGAAACATTTAACTCTGAACTGAAAATACAAAATTAGTGCGGTGAATAGGAGGCATGGGGGAAAGCAAGCATTTGAATCATGCTTGAGAGATTGTTTAAGGCCCTGCCTAATTTGCTGGGAACTCAAACCATGGTCTGCAGCATAATTGGTATCCTCTGTCTCATTCAAGCCGTGCCAGGCCAATGCTTTATCTTCATTAATTAAAGTGAAACTCACAGGTCATGGCTTCCATGTGAGAGGTTTGGTGACATTGTCTTCACGCTCTCTATTGCATAAAAGTTAAATGCTAGCTAAGTCTCTTCTCTACCTGTGAGACTAAGATTGGAGCTGTGTTCAATTTTCTAAAAAGGTAATGTTGAATTTTACCCAAGAACGTGTTCTGTAGTGTTTTCTCATTTATTTCTCATGAGGCATATGCATTACGTGGTATATGAAGAAATTGCTGTTTGTATGATTGAAACATAATCTACGGGCCAACAGAAGCATGTTTATTACCATGAGAAAACTGACCACTAGTAGATGCAAACTTAGTGCAGTAATTGCCATTCGTTGTGTGAAACATGTTTCAATGTCCCTTAAACTCTTTCTTCTGCTCACTATTTGTCTTTGATCAAATCTTTGTTGCGGCATGGGGGCATTACATGTGTTTTCGCTGGCAGCTGGCAGACCAAAGTGTGCGTACCAGATGTGTCTGAACAGCTGCCTTGTCCTTGGAGAACACATGGCACATCAGCTTGAGCTGTGAAAAAGACCTGACAGCTGAGCATCTTTCTGCACATAGTTGATGATAGCAAGGTTGTTGGTGGAGATGGGCACATCTGGCAATTCTTGGCCTTGCTGCACCCTGAGTCCCTGTGGCCTTCTATGGGGGGAGAGGGTGTGGGAGCCCAGGAGCCTGGGAGAGCCCCAGTACCAGAGTGCATTAAGGGCCTGAGGCAGGGCTGAGGGAGGAGAAGGGAATTGCCCAGTACTAGAGTGCAAGTGTGTGGAATATAGGTTGCCCTTTATATTAATGTGGGGTTTTTCTGTTTATTTGAGTCTTTTGTTTGTTTGTTTGTTTGTTTTATTTGGTTTTGCTATGGAGATCAGCAAGGTATTGGATCGGGGATTAAGTTGCAGAGATGCAGCTGTTGCAGAGCTGCTGGTTAACCACTCAAATGTGAATGGTTTTTTAATCATATGAACAAGCAACCTCGTTAGGTGAAGGTGACCATCTTGGCTGTTGCATTAGAGGTTTGTTTGCCTGAGCTCCTCTGAGATGAAGAGCACAGGCATTATGCTCGGGCAATGTCACAGCTTCTCACCAGGATGGTGGTTTGTGGATGAAGCATGTGAGACAACCTGCAGCAGGTTCACCAGATGTATCACAGCTTCTTTTGCTACCTCTGCAGAAGACAGTTATTGATATCAAATGTATGGCACATGTATGAAAGTACATGCATGGCATACATTTCTAGATGCAGTCTACATTGCATACAAGTGGTTGTGAGGGACTACTTGGCTCTAATTCTAATGCACATTCTTGTCACTGTGCAAATCCTGGAATAATAAATAAATAAATAAATTTCATTCCCGGCCTAAAAAAATAAATATTTTGAAAAGTTCTCAGGTTAAAAAGTCCTCTGATAACTGCCTGCTGAGCGGATTTTCAATAGTTGGTTTGATTGAAAGAAACTGTAGGAGGTCTGAAGGCAATGAGATACATTTTTCAAATGCTCTGTTTAGCACACGATATTGACATTCTGCAGTCTATCAGCTATTTCCTCATGAGTTCCTTGCTTTCTTTTTTACAACTGAAATAGCAGTTTTTCTATACTAGAACAAATCTGGCTGTAGCAAAGTGACTGTGGGGTCCTTGGTAGTGACTGATGCACTAAGTGCAAATCTGATGAGTTCAAAATAAAATTTATTATTAACCAAAACAATAATTTTTAAATTATTCTTTTTGTTTCTTGGGGAGCTTGAATTGATGGGTGGAAAGGCTTTCTCTAAGTGTGTGGGTAGTATTGTATTTTAAAATGTTATGTTTTTATAGGCTAAGAGGTCTTTTAAAACTTTTATTTTTAGTAAGCTCTAAGCTGTCTTTCCCCAAATATTATTTTCATTTGGAATTGCCGCAGCAGTTTGTTTCTTTCAATTTAATCTTATTTACAATTTTGAGGTATTTCAGCTAGGTTTTATCACAGAATCACAGAATGGTCTGGGTTGGAAAGGACCTTAAAGATCATCAAGTCCCAACCCCGCTGCCACCGGCAGGAACACCTCCCACTAGACCAGGTTGCTCAAAGCCTCATCCAACCTGGCTTTGTTTTATTTCTTTTT
Source organism: Pterocles orientalis (assembly GCA_011057875.1). Taxonomy (NCBI): domain Eukaryota; kingdom Metazoa; phylum Chordata; class Aves; order Pterocliformes; family Pteroclidae; genus Pterocles; species Pterocles orientalis. The sequence continues at coordinate 988,620 of WKFP01015243.1, read as the reverse complement.
TTTTTTAATGATTAACTGAAGTATCCTTTCAGATTTATATTCTCTGGACATTATTTTCACTGTTGAATGATAACAGTGACCAAAGGTTTCAAGCAGGCAATTTTTTTTTTCCAAGCAAAGCTACCTTAACTAGGGATCTGCAATCTCAACATAACAAATAACTTGGTTTCTTTTTAGTCTTACATTTGTGTACCTTATAATTAGATTGTGTCTGTTTGGATTTTAGAATATATTTTTATGTACAGTGGTGAATATAAGTTGCACCGTATGAAGAAGCAGTTGTGGTATGAAGATGCAGTGATAAACCAAGGCAGATTAAAGAAAACCTCTACTCGGACATATAGGTAATATGTAAATAATTAATGTAAAATTACAACCTCCTTTTTATTCCCTACCAAATACTGGTCATACTTTGTCAAATGACTCCCAATTTCATATTTTTACATTGTTCTAAAGAATTGATGGAGAAATTTCAGAAGGAAGGAAGCATTTGTCTAAGCTGTGATTGATTACCAGATGAGAACCATAATGATGAACACATCAGTAGCACTAACATGCTTAGAAGACCTGAAGAAACAGAGGCATTAGGCTGTGTTAGTTACGGTTACAGCTATTAAAGGTAGTTTTGATGCCCTGTAGAAAATTCTGGGGTGTATTGTGGTATGGAATGGGGGAATTGCTGACTTGTAAGGCTGCACTGGGAAACCAGGAAAAAGGAGAGGAGAGCAGCATTGGTACTATCTACACTTACCAATCATGACTTGCATTCTGCCAGGACAGCCCTGTAGCTGATTAAAAAAAGCAACGTACCGTAGGCCATAAAGGACTGTCCCATCTGGATGGAGCCGAATCATTTGGTTTTTCACTGTCACCCCATGGACAAATGACTTTTTGTCATTTTGGAAATATGTGTCCGGCACCCAGAGCTGATCAGCCACTCTGTTGTCCAGAGCTAGGTTCAAAGGTATTCCAGAATAAGAGAGCCTTTTATCCCTCCAGGACTGCTGGAAGTACATGGTCAGGGTGTAGTCCTAGGAAAAAAATGAGAAGGGCTTTTTGTATTTTGCATACTGATTAACTTAAAAGAAGTTTATTTTTAGATCACTTTCAGTAAGTGAGGATTGGTAGCAATAGGAAGTTTAAGAATCACTAAGATGTTGTCATTAACCGTGATCGTAAGTCTTGGCCTGTTCATGTTAATGTTGAACTTCACACTACTCACCAATGGCAGTGACCACCCCCAGCTACCAGCTTTCAAAGCCTCTTGAGCCCAGGGCAATACATAGTACATTTGGGTCTCCAGTTTATGGATCACACTTGCCTGTTTTCTGATAGGTTTTCTTAAACGTGAAAAGAGCAGGGTTTAGCTGACCTCAACCAAATAGCATTGCATGCCATTGAGGACACTCTCTTGATATTTACTGTCTTCATCCTGCAAGACTGCCCCGCCCCCAATCCAGAAAGGCCAGCAGTCCCTAGACCGCTTGAGATAGAGCAAATACAATCTTAGAACGTATAATGGACAACTTCCCATTCTGCATCTGATGAAGCTGTCAGATGTAATGACCTTAGGTAGCTGGGCACATCTCACTTCAGCCCAGGGAAGGGAGTTCTTTCTGTCCTTGTCAATCAAATATTACGGTGTAGAAAATGAACATCATCTCTTGATTGTCATGTTGTGGCTTAGGTGAAATACCATTTACACAGTCCTTCAGCTTTCACTTAGTCTGAAAATAAATTGTTCTAAAAGGCTTCTGGTCTGATTTACTTTCTTGTGTCTGTCTGGATATTTGGTGATTTTAAAGGTAAGTTAGTTTTTTAAAGTGGAAAAGCCCATGTACTTTGTAGGTGATAGAGTTCTTAAAGGATGACTGGAACAGCAGTATGTGGACTATTAGTTTTCTCTTCCTCATCTCCTCTCTCAGCCTCCTTTTTAAGTGGCAGGTCATTTGTCACACGTCTTGACAGTAGAAGTGCAGCAAAATTATAGATATTATTGAAAAAAAAGGTTGGGGGTAAGGTTTTCTTTTATGTAAGGGAAAACCTTACCTATGTCATCTTCATAAATCCTAACCTGGACTGTAATTTTTGAAGAAATAGAGAGCATGAAAGATGTCTGATGAGATTTGCTCTCCATCTTCAGTGGCTTCTTAAGACTATAAGAAATGAAATCAAAGTAGCATTGACCTTTCAAAAATACTTTCTGCCTGAAATGTTGCATTTAGCAGGACTATAAACTATAGACTAAAAAAAGAAGTTAATGAAAATACTGTTCTTGCTTTCCCTGGGGTTGTAGTAGTTGTTTTGTATAGAGGAAATGCCATGACTTATGATCAGTGGTCATATACAATAGGACAATTACATCCATTCTGAGCACTGATTTGCAAGGATTTCACAGATATGCCTTTTGCATAGATGGCAAGATGATGGTTACCCACCACAGAGCCAAGAGGTGGTATGCCAAAGGCATAAGTTGTGTTCTTCTTTTTCCTGACCCAGGTAACTAACAGGAGGTCAGGACAGCTTCCTTTGCTTTTCAGACCACACTGGTCAAGCCTGGAACTATAAAGTGTGTACACTGTGCTCTGCTGAATAGGTGATTTATAATTTAAGTAGCAGTACAGAGAAGCATGAACCCCAAGAAGGCAAGTTTTTGAATATACAATTTGAATACAGTTGAGTTAGAATCAAACACTTAAGGAGAAGTTAAATCCTAGCCAAAATATTGCTATTTTGGTGCAGTTTTCATATGTTGTATCTGTTTTCTAGCCTGCCCTATTTCAAGCAAATTTAGGTAGAAAAGCTTTCACGAATGGCTGATACAAGTTAAATCCTCAGTGCTTCGTTTGGTTTCCTCTGTGTTTTCTGCCTGATTCAGCAGAGCCTATGCAGTCTGCAGCACAGATGGAATAGAAATTCCAATTATAAATTATTTTTTCCTTCCTGCTTTCCTTTATATTTTTGCTAGGTATTAAAGCTGCTTTTGTAGACATGTAATGCTGTTCTGGAAAAAAGCTAACAATTGAGAATGGTGCCTATGTGATGGTTCTCAAAGCTCAACCAAGAGAAAAATACCCAAGATAAGCTACAAGAAATCTTAAAGGATGTGGTCAGATGAAAAAAAAAATAAATTCTGTCTCTTGGCTATGTCTGGTAGGAGAAAATGAGCTGCTGCTTTCACCATCATAGTCTGCCTGAGAAATTTTATTTCATCCAGCTGTGCTATATACAGTATACTGCTGTTGGTAACACTATGGTAGAGTGAATGATCCCCTACCCTGTGCTATACTATGTAGAAGTATGTGGAAAGCCAACAAGTGTTAATGGGGAGAGAAAAATCTGAGCTTCATCCTAAAGGAATCTCAGTGTTTCTTAACTTGGAAAGAATGATCTGTTTGGTTTTTTTTTTCACTATAAAACGTGGGAGTGTTATTAATTCAATATTTTAATGAGGAAAATAGAGTCATATGTTGTGATTGTAAGAGTTCCTGTTGCTATACGTTTTTATTTTAAAAAGCACAGTTAAAGGTTATTTTAATGACAAACAAATGATATCTGTGCTATAACAAATCAAACTATACAGTTATACATTTTCTAATTTTTTTAAAGGAATACAACCTTTCTTCATATGTCCTGAGTGAAGAACAGAATGCTGGCAAATCACATGGCTAGCCACATTTTGGAGGTTTTTGTATTATTTTATATTTTACAGTGGTATGAGTGAAGTGAGAATTTAATGCCTACTTAACTTCTACCCTGTAAAATTTGTGGGGGATTTTGTGGTTTCAAGTTCTGAGTGTATGAATAATTTCTGAATCTTTCACATACATAGTGGTAATTGGCTGCAGAATTTTTTTAGCTTTTTATGAGAGCTTCCCAAGATCTCAAGCATCAGTCTAGATATGAAAATAAATCTATGTTTAACTTTTGTATTTAAGAATCTCTAATAATGACTTAAAAGCAGGGCCCAATGTAAAAATTAAAAAAGAGAATCTGTTTCCGCACATAACTGTTCTTTTAAATGATTAAAAAAAACCCTCATTTTTTTCAGAAGCACACAATATTTTTTTCCTATAATAAAAGAAAAAGCTGTAATGCTGCTGAAAAATCATGGTATTTCAGTAGATTTAATTGAGCTGTCTATGCTTTCCAAAAGCGTCTCCCTGCTTTTCCAGGGCATAGTCAACCTTCCCAGTGGTAAATGTCTGAGAACCAATGATAAAGCAGTTTGTTTTTATGTGATTAATTCTGATTTGTTAGAATGAAATAGGGTTTTTTCCTTTCTTAGTAATTGTGCAAATTTATTTTTTCTTTGTATCAAGCTGGAAATGTGAAAGTGAAGGTGTAAAGACGTGTAGTATAAGTTGATCTGCATATTAAACTGTTTTAATAAGGTGCATTAAGTTGCTAAGACAAATACATGCTAGTCGTAGGTAAGAGAGATTCTATGAAAACATAAGAGAAACTAGTCTATTTTACTCAAAATGTCAAATTATTTCTTAATCTGAATTTAAGCAGCCTCATAAATAAATATTGGCACCAAGCTTCACAGTTCACTTGGGTAATATAAATTTCTTCTAGTAAAGAGAATGAACAGTCTAATGCATACATTAGAAGAACAATTTATATTTCTGGTAAGTAATAGACTGGATTGTTCCTCTAGAATGTTAAATTTCCTTTCTATTTCTATTTTTTCAGTTCCCTAATATATTTTTTTGTACAATATGTACAGATGATGTAAGGGCAATAATGTAATTTCTCCTTCCTGATAAACCTCTGTAGCTCTCTGAAACCAGCAGAGATGCATTAAAATAGCTACATAATTTGGACTTGCTGGTAATTTCCACTGTGTGGTTTACCAGCTCAGCACAGCAGAATATAATGTGGAATACATTGCTATATTGAAATCTAACCTTCTGGAAGATGCGGAAGTGGTATTTCAACATGCTTATCAGTTGAATTATGGACTCTGTTGGAATAAAATATGAGTTTATGTGTCTGCTGTCCTGGCAGTTCTTTGGCTTTCACAAATTCCAGATGTGTTTTAGGGAGAAAATAAGGGATCTTTTAACTTGCAATGTTCAGTTTTGTGATCTAAAAGACTTTATTTCTTTTTTCTCTTTCCAAGGTGGCCTCAATCTAGGTTCTGTTATCATTTCATGTATTGAGAAACAGCTTAGCATATTGTGATATATTCAAGTAATAACCAAATATCAAAACATGCTCCAAGTCTTACCAGCTAAAAATTAACAATGTGGAGGCAGTTCTTAGCAAAAGTTAGTAAACAGAAGGCTATTTTTTTCAATATTTAACTGTTCTAGGTCAATTTAATATTAAATGTTATATCTCTAGATGAGTTTCCACATGAAGGCAATGTGTGGCTGTCTTGGGTCAGGATCACCACCAAGTAGTCGCAACCCCCCCCCTCCTCCTCCCCTCCCAGTAAGATGGGGAAGGATAAGAAAAAAAAGTGGAACCTCGTGAGTTGAGATAACAACGGATTTTTAATAACACCACACAAGGAAAGCAAAAGAAAGGATAATGTAACAAGACAAGATATAGAATACAATGGAAAACACTGATACAATGAATATCTCACCACCAAGGACTTCACAAAAAGAGACCCTTCCCATGGCTAGCTTCCCCTTATATCAGGGGGACATCAGCATAGTATCGAATACCCCTTTGGCTATGCCCACCTCCCAGCTTCTGTAAGGAATTAACCCTATCCCAGCTGGACCCAGGACAGTGGCAAAATAAATACATGAAACACATCAATGTAATACTTTTAATAGATAACAGTCTATCTTGATAGTTGTGGGATGCATACTGTACACCCAAATGATCTTAAATTTAAATTATATCCTCAGGAACAATCCATTAATAAAATACCTGGCAGCATCACAGAAAATGAGATGCAATGCGATTCAAATATAGTATAATTTAATAAGACAAACATAACCGAAATTGCAATTTAAAATTCAATATGCAGTGATGATCAGAATACTGATATTGACTGCAATAAGGCCATAAATGTCAAACAGCAATATATGTAAAACCTGCTGTGACTGCAAGCTGTTATTAATTGGGGAAGATTATTTTCTGTGTTTATCTGATACAAGAATGGGAAGGGCAGAGTTCTGAGACAACGGTAAATGCTGAATGTGCAAACTGTAAAAAAGCATAATCATTCATATGTTGTAAGCATGTTAATGTACCAGAAGAAGCTGTTAGCATTTGTATAGTAACAGTTAGCTGTTCTATCTTGGAACTCCTAAGGAAGATCTATAGCCTCACCTGCAAAAGAGCTATTTTAAGCTAAGAGAATGCAAATAGTGATGTGGTCTTTTTTGGATGCAAGGCTGGGGTTTTTTTGTGTGTTTTTTTAATGTTGGGTCTTTTACTTGTTCGGTGTTTTGTGTGTTTTTTTTTTTTTAAATCCTATATAATTTCCTAGATATACTTGGTGCTCAATTCCAAATACTGCACAGAAACTGAGGGAAAACATTTTCACCAGAATTATGGAGGAAGAAAATACTGGTTCTACTCATGCTGTTCTCTAAAAATGTCAGGGCAGCTACATCTCTTTATTAAGTCTGCAGTCCAGCCAAGCAAGGAAGTCAGGGAGTTAGGGATGTGCATGCTAGTGCATTTGCTTTTCTAAGGAAATAGTTTGGTGTTCTTTTTGGTTTTGTTTTCAATGAAGACTGATGCAGCATATGTTTTTCCAGCTCTCCTCTTTAGTCCAAGGCAGTGGGAGGAGGGGGGAAGGAGGATGTACTCAAATTATTCGGTGCGCTGGCATGGTTTGCAGGAGGCTGCCGTTCTTGTCAACTAGACTTCTGTCAGGGGAAGCAAGATAGAAAGCTCCATCGACTCCAGGACAATAGAAAAAAACCCTTCTATTTTCCTGAGAGAAGCTGTTTGTTTTTTTTTTGTTGGTGGTGGTGGGGTTTTTTTTTCCACAGGATCAGAACTTTCCCACAGCAAGCTTCACTTTTGCATAAATCACGTCTTCTGTCAGAAAACTGCAAATCATTTGTAGACATTTCTGTAGGAGAAAAAGTTGCACAAGGTATTGTTATTTCATTTGATCCAATTGGTAGCTCTAGTTGCTAGTGAAGTGACTTGCATTTTTATTTTTTAAATGTGCTGCTAATTCTTCAGAGAAATGTTTCATAAACCTTGTTGGTGTTTATAACTTCACAATTAAATTAGGTATGTGGCATCTCAGTTGTATCTTACAGAAAGAAGCAGTGATCTGGTAGGAGTCCTCATAGCTGTAATGATGATACTCTTTATTGCTCAAAGCACAGCCAGGAACAAGATTAGACTCATAAGAATCACAGAATCACAGAATCACAGAATTATCAAGGTTGGAAAAAACCTAGAAGATCATCTAGTCCAACCATTACCAATAATTCCCAGCTAAATCATATTCCTCAACACAACGTCCAAACGTTTCTTGAACACTCCCATGGTCGGTGACTCCACCACCTCCCTGGGCAGTGCATTCCAACGCCTGATTACCCTTTCCAAGAAGTAATACTTCCTAAAGTTCAGCCTGAACCTCCCCTGTCTCAGCTTGAAACCATTCCCTCTAGTTCTATCACTGATTACACGAGAGAAGAGTCCGACCCCCAGCTCACCACAACCTCCCTTCAGGAAGTTATAGAGAGCTATAAGGTCTCCCCTGAGCCTCCTCTTCTCCAGGCTGAACAAT
>WKFP01015243.1:919559-941408 GCA_011057875.1 Pterocles orientalis | reverse complement strand
TGCCCAAATCTCCAGCCTGTCTAGGTCTCACTGGATGGAAGCACAGCCTTCTGGCGTGTCAGCCACTCCTCCCAGTTTCGTATCATCAGCAAACTTGCTGAGGGTGCACTCTATTCCCTCATCCAAGTCGTTGATGAATATATTGAACAGCACAGGTCCCAATACCGAACCCTGGGGGACTCCACTAGATACAGGCCTCCAACTAGGCTCCATCCCATTCACCACAACTCTCTGGCTTCTTTTCTCCAGCCAGTTCACAATCCATCTCACTACCCGATCATCCAGATCACACTTCCTCAGTTTAGCCGCAAGGATACTGTGATCATCACTGCTCAGCAGTTAAAGACAAGATACTGTTACCTAGCAGCTTCTCAGAGCTGTCTTTTATAAATCCATTCTGTCATGGATGTCATGTATATGCCACAGTTGTCTTTACAAATTTTGCAGTGGGTAGTACTGCAAAATATATCTTCTGAGCAGTAGTATCCTTGGCAGGTATTAAATCACTACAGCCCAGGTTGTTCCTACCCTAACCGCTTGCACAGCAAGGCGAGGGCTGTGGATTAGTTCTCTGCATTACCAACATGTTATCAGCCTGCCTGAATTCAGAGATGGAGTGTCTGTGGGAGCTGTCACTCAGCTTCTCCCCTTCTTTCTTGTACAGACTGATTGAGAAAGAATGGACAACAGTCCACGTTGACTCCAGTGCCTGTAAGCTGTTCTCCATTTTCTGTTGCAAGAGGCGATTATGAGCTTTAACTTTGTCTCCTTGAGATGAAGAACACTCACTCTTCTCAGTATTAAAATTTGAAATTAATAAGTAGAGATACTCTCAATTTTGAACAAGTGCTGCCTTCTTATTCCTCTACACAGTTCTTGGACACAGAGGATTTGATACTGGATAGAGATTTTGGATGTTACTGGATTACAGATATTCAGCAAGACTGATCAAAGGCCTTAACTTTTCTTTCTAATCTTTGCCTACTAATTTATTTTGAGATAATGCAAGTTCAACACTGTTTCCAATGGAATTTGGAGTTGGAATTTGGAAATCTTCATCGTATGTTCTCCTCCTTGCTGTATTTTGCATGTCATTAAAGAAAAAAATTAATGTTTTGAAGTAACCAACTGTAGTACTAAAATATTCTGGCCTGTGACTTCCTCATGGTTACTTTAAGTGACTTGATATTAATTGGAACTTGCAAACATTAACTGGAACTTGCAAACTAAGTATCACACACTAAGAAGACTGAGGTCCTATTCTGGCTTTTTTTGTGGGTTCTCAGCATTCTTTCTATGGGAGAAAATGCTACTGGAAATTTTCTCCTTCTATAAGAATGTTGAATGGGGAGGATAAAATACAAGCCTGTTGCAATAGTGGTGAATTATACCTTAATATGTTTTGTGATGAGGAATTGTTATCTTTTATCTTATTTTTTTTCAGATTTCTGCCTGTAATATCAGCAGCAATGATTGTTAGGACAGGAAAGACACTACTAATGCATTTTGCAGGCTGCACATTGACTAGAAAGCTTAAAACAAACCAGCAATTTGTATTGCATACAAACCAACGTTCTTGACTCCATGTGATGGGAAGCAACTATTACGTTAGTTTTCCTTCCCAAAACAAACAACCTGGACAGTTATGATGAGAAGCCTTTCTTGGTTCCACACAGACTTTAGCCCTTGTTTCAAGCAGCTCAAGCTTTGGAAGCCAGTAAAATGGTTTTCAAACCTATTTTGACAAGCATGTTATTTTTTTTCTCTCAATTTAACCAATGGGATTATTCAGAGTATACTGGCTTTGAGTACAAGTGTTTCTATTTTATTTGCATCGAAAATGGGTGGGTAAGTACCCTGACAATGCAATGTTGAAAGTATCTCACTTCAAGGAAAGTGACTTCTGCTCTGTCTTCTTCCTTTAGCTGTCTTGTCTTTGTGTCAAGATCTTGATAAACAAGAAACAGTCTGAAAAAGTGGGATGTGATTCAGTTAAGGATGCATTCAAATTCCTGTCTACACCCAACAGGAATCTTAAATGTGCAAATACAGGACAGGGAATAGATAACAGCTCCAAAGAAAAGGATTCATCACAAGATGAATGTGGACTGATGTCAAGCTGTTGCACAAAGAAAAAAGGCATATGCTGTAGTGGGATGTGTAAATGGAAAGAGAACCTGCAACATCTCGTGTTTAACACAGTACAGAGAAGACATTGAGGGGGGTGTGGTATCAGTCTTCAAATACATGAAAGGCTGCTGCTGACTTCAGTGGCTAAGTCAAGACATGATGAGCTTAAAATGCAGCAAGGTAGGTTTCAGTTAGTAAGGGGAAAACTTTCTAATACCAAGGATACATTTTGCATCAGTTGCTTCAGGATGTTACAGCGAATCAGTTACTGGCAGTTTCTAAGTACGTGCTAGCCAAATGTGTGGTACAGGTACTACACCACCACTAACCCTGCCTTGGAGCATCCAAAGAAATGGACTGTGTAACTTTCTTGGGCTTCTCTGGGATTATGCCAATATGTGAAAGAGCATTATCTCATTGTCAGGATAGTACTTGGTAAGAGGCAGGAAGAAAGGTAAGATATTTTTGGAGTACAATTATTTTATTTTACAATTACCCAAATAGCTACTTATGCTCATTCCTACCACCCCAGTATTAAAAGCTTACAATAACATCTAAAGAAAGTGTCCTAAATACACACAGAGTGATCTTCATGATACAAATCAGCCTGTTATCAGAGCTGCAGGGCCATCTTCAGTTGAAGTCTTGTTTTTGAGGTTTCCCCCCTGCCCTCCAATACCTTTATTCTCTCCTCATACCTCTTCTAACTGTGGAAAACTTCATACAGACAATTCCTTCAGCCCCCTTTACCATGCCATACAGTTAGCGTTTCAGTCTGGCTATGGCAAGTGGTAAGTTGTCATTAGGACCACTTGTTCTAAATTGCGTACCCAGGACAATGGTGACTGGACAAAAAAATTATTTTCTTTAATACAAGATGTATTCCTACACAGTTTTATTTTGGCTCACATTTGCTTTATCCAAATATTAAGTCCTGTGATTTAAATTATAAAGTCTTCGAGTCAGAGCATCCACCTCCTGTTTAATTAATGTCTTGCATGTGTTTTTTTCCCTCTATGTAAAGATGGCTGTGGTCTCTCTTTGGTACCTTCTCCCTTGCCCTTCACTTGTTCAGAGTGCCGAAGACAGTGGATCAGCTTAATAATCAGAATGATTTCAGGTCAAGTACTTGGTAAGAAATGTGAGCAGGGCAAGAAATGTGAGCAGAGCTCTCATTCTGGAAATGGCCCTAAACAGCAGAACTTGATTAATTGATTAAAGTCTGATTTCCAGTTAAACATTTAATAAATCTTATATTTTATGCTATGTTATGCACAATACGTGGCATCCGAAAGCAGCTAGCTTGTTAAGATGCACACTGTGCTGCCCAGCATATTGGTCAGCCAGCCAGCGTGCAAATGAAGCAAGCTGCCAAGCTGTCTGTGAGGATGGGATATCACAGAAAAAAAAAGAAGAGGGCACGGTAGAAAAAGAAGGTAGAGGGGTATTAGCAATGATGGAAGAGAAAGGAAGTGTTCTAGGATCCAGAGGAGGGGGCTGCAGCCATTGCTTATCAGGTGAAGCCTTTAAATATTGAACCCACTTGTTTTGAGTTGAGTACTCCTAGTTTACCATCTGATTTTGTTTAGTGCATCATATAGCTGCTGCTGTTGTTCCATAAGAAGACAGAGGCTGGAGCTGTGATAAAAGTTTTGCTTGCCAGTTAGTTGCTGGGTGAAGTGACCTGAGTGCTAGGTAAGGGTTAGATTACAGTGTATGATCACCTTGGGGAAGCTGCTCTCATTCACAGTAGAGGATTAATTAACTAGAAATGCCTCTTCTGGCCCAGTGAACTATACCAGAAGAGAGAAAAAATTTAAAAAGTAATTCAGCATTCAGAAACACTAGTCATGGAGCAACCAGAGGATCTTGACAGGAACAGAAGTGAGACCTGACAGAGGTATGGACCTAATGAAGATTCTTGGAACAGTATTAGTCCTAGTAAGACCCATGATGAAGTACTCAGTAGCATCAAAGAAAACAAGCTCAGAGCAAATGGTACGTTTCTTATGTGGAACTCATTATTGTTCTCTCTCTAGCAACTGCTTCATTCATTGATCAAACTGTTTTAAAGAAACACACATACACAATTTTTCAAGCGGAAATGGATTTACCTCCCAATTTTGAAGCTTTATCAACAACAACAAAGTGCTGCCACTTGCAGCATTAACGCTTAAGTATAGAGAGCAGTAAGGTGCACCATTCTTTTCTATCAAATATAACTTCAGTAACATAAGCACTTTTTTTTACTGAAAGTTTTATATTTTCTGCCTTTTTATAATTGATATGTTATGATAGGTCTCTCAACTGCCACCATTCCTTCAAATTTCAGAAGTACCTTTTTTTTTTTTTAAACTGAGCAGTGCAAGTTTGACAGCACCAGGTGTCCTTAACAACTAGCGCTTCTATGACTTAATTACACAAATAAAGTCTACAATTAAGTACAACAACATCTGAAGTGAGTGAGATTTGTTCTATCTTCCCCTGACTCTGTGTCGTGGGTTAAGCAGAAGAGAGTTAATTTTTTTTTCTTCTCTTTATAAATAGTTAGGAAGAAGCTATGTTTTGGATTCCTGCTCAGGAGAAAGCTGATAAGAAGGAACGTGTATAGTTATCGCCAGGATACTTTCAAAGACAAGTATATTCAGCCTCTCTCCCTTCCACAGACAGAGCGGGGGAGGGGGGGGGGCTGGCTTCTAGCCTGGGATTTGCTTTTAGGTTAAGATTGAGAAGCAGACTGACCAATTATTCCATCCCATGCATGTCATACCCAGTATATAGGTGAGGACCCTTCCGGGAGATCTCTCTCTTTTACTTCCCTTGGGCTCCGGATCATTTCGCTTCGGGTCCTGCATTCGCTCTCCCAATGCCTTTTCTCCCCTCCACAGATGCCAGTAGCTCTCAGAGCCCGGGACGCTCGTTATCTCCGTTCCGTGAGTTTCGGGATCTGGAGAGGGATCACTAGCTGTTTGGTTTTTTTTTCCTTGCTTCGGTCAGCTCTCGGCCTGGGACGCTTGGGCTGTTATCTCTGTTCCATGAGTGCCTCTGGGAGCAGTGCACCTCCCCCCCGCCCTTTTTGGGGGAATCGTGAGTGCGGTTTCTGGGGATCGTTAGCTGGCAACAGGCTGAGCCTTTGGGGGGGGCATTATCATTGTGTATCACCCATTCCCTCCCTCCTCCGGGGTCGTTGGCCGGGAGTGGGCTGGGCCTTTGGTCATCAGGTGGGGAGGGGCAGTATCACTGTGTATCACATTGTATATTTGTATATAGTATTATTTCCAATATTATTGTAGTTTAGTTATTAAATTGTCCTTATCTCAACCCATGAGTCCTCTTTGCCATTTACCTCTTTAATTCTCTCCCCTATCATTGGGTGGGGGCAGGGACTGTGTGAGTGGGTGTGTGTGGTTTGGCCCCCAGCCAAGGGCCAACCCTCCACACGCTGAGAAATCAAGTGCATGGGTAGAAAAAAGCCACGCTGTGCTTCTATCCATACCCTGGATGCAGTGAATGGGCCACAAGGACTTGAGGCCATGGTATGAAACGCCTTCTCCCACCACAGGACTGGGTCCAGCTGGGCACACCAAGGCCAGGAATGTCAGAAGGGGCGTCAGGGATGGGTGTAAATAGCAGACATGGGTCATAAAGGTGCTAATAATGAATGGCAAGATTTAAAATGGAATGAGGGCTGGGGAGTTTGGATGTAGAGTTTATGAACTGTTCTGTCCTCTTTTTCCCTGTACAGACCTTTCAGAAAACACAGTTTACTGAAATCCTAAGTAGGCTCCATGATGTCATAATGGACTGATGTCTATTGAAAATTATCTGCTTGGTAACAGTTCTGTGCTTATTGTGGTAACATTACTAAGAATTATTTCATCGGCTTTTACATGGATGGTGCAAGCACTTCACACAGTTAGCATTAGCCCATAAGGAAAAACCCTTGAAGGTCATTCACACACTTTCCCTCTTTATACCACTTACCTTCTTACAGTAACCCTTCTAAAGCTCATGTTCCATTTTATTTATTTTCAGATAAACATGTTTTTAACTCCACAAGAAAGATGGCTTTAGCAAAGCTGTATTGATGTGCCCAAGGAAGCATGAAATTAGCTGGAATACAGCTTTAATTGCTTTATACTCTTAAGTAACTGGGATCACTCTGCATGTGGGTGTGTGTTTAAGTGCGCATCAGTGTGTTTCTATCACACCATGCCCAGATGACAAATACGGAACTGGAAAAGATCTCCAAATAGCCTCTGCTACAGCCACTCACACTGCTTTAAATTGGAGTGGGGACAAAGGTCACATATATTTGAGACTGATTCAATTACCCTGGCTCAGCAAAACATTTTTTTGTTGATTCTTGACGTCATTTTCTTTCCCTTGCTCATTATCCCATGTAAATCCTCCCCCCAATCTTTACTAAATCACTTTGTATTTTAAGTGAAGCGTCATTTCACTTACAGTAGAGGAACTTTTCATCACAACTTTGACAGACATGTTACATGTCTTAGAATGCGAATGAATCGATCAATAACCTGCTGGGCAGATATATCTTTCTCTGATGACAGTATGAATGAACTTTGAAGACTGATTTGGACCAGATTCCTAACACCTAGGGTGTTCTGCTTTGGCCTGAAAGTTTCCACCTTGGTAGAACACAAACAAGGCTCGCAGTAGGGGAGTGGTTTAATTTATACATCTTGGGCCTTCATAGTTTTCCTCTGAGAATCTGAAAGGGTTTTCTCAAGTAGCAGAAAAATGAAGAAGAGGTTATGTAAAAAGCAAAACTAGTTTTAAATCATTAATAGCTGCAGCAAATTCTCTTTTTGAAACAGAGTCTAACCCTCCTTTCCTGGGATTGCAGACAGCAGGATCAGTTCAGACTCCTGGTTTTCTTGCAGCCTTCTCTTTGGGAGACTGAAGTGATTCTTCTGTGATGGGTTTGACAGTATTTGCACAGGCTTCCTTTTCCTTAAGGGCTAACACTTGCACCAGTCAAAAACAGTGAGCGAGAAGATCTCCAGAATTAGAGGGTAGGTTGTAGGGAAATTTAAGCATATTTGATACAAAACTGCTCCATGGTCCTTACAGATTCAGCACAGGGAAGTCACGTCTTGTTAATTATGGAGGATGTGTTCAAAGATAGCAAACAGATTCTCCTTCTGGCAAAGCATGCTGTGTCAAGATCTGTAGCCTTCTGTTGTAAAAAGTACATGGAAGATGCATCATGAGCAGTTTTGCATCTGCCCACATGTTGAGTTGGCTGCAGGTTCATATCAGTGCAAACATGATTAAATATTACTGCCTTGAGAATGAAGATAAAATAACTTACTAATTTTGACAAAATTCAGTTTCACAGCCACAAGAGATGGGCTCTGTCAGGCACCATCTACCTACATGGGCTGGGAGCAAAGTCTGAATGAGCTCCCTGTCCTGATGCTTGTGTCTGCATATTCATTTATACCTAAAGCTGCTGCTTTCCCCTGCTGCTACTGAGCTCGTATGCCCAGTCCTTGCCCTGTTGTCTGGAGGCAGATGAGAAGAACATGGCCAGCTGCCCCTCTTCCCTGCCACGCTGCCCAGAAAGGCAGCTTTACCTGTGCAAACCTTTCCTTCTGCATTAATACTGGCAAGAAGAGCACGGGCTCAGTTGTGTGTTTCAAGAGGCGCTTGCACTCAGAGGTGCATGGAGGTTGAATGAGCTGCTCCAGGGAGAGAGCCTGAATCTGCAACGGAGCTGGGGTCACTGCCATGAGACCTACAGGACTTCCTTCCTGTGCTTAACCCCTACAAATCTGCTGTGTCGAGCAACCAGCTTAGGTAACTGCTTATTTTGCTTGTGCTTTCACAATTGCTGACATAGCCTTCAAAATTCTGGTTTAACCTTTACCGTCTGGGAACTGCAAGCCAGCAGGGAATAACTGCTGTGCTCCTACACATTGCACCAGCACTTGGGAACCATTTGGTGATACAGTTCCTAAGGAATCCTGACCTGGTGGGAGCTACTGATTTCCTGCTTTCCACCCTTTTCTAGCACAAGCAGCTGCAAAGGAGCAGGATGCTGGATGTGCTCCAGCCTATAATTCCCAGTACAGCTGGCTCATGCAGAGTTACCAAGTGTGCATTTCAGTTAGAATTACAGATGTGTAT
This sequence comes from Pterocles orientalis, assembly GCA_011057875.1. Taxonomy (NCBI): domain Eukaryota; kingdom Metazoa; phylum Chordata; class Aves; order Pterocliformes; family Pteroclidae; genus Pterocles; species Pterocles orientalis. The sequence goes on along the minus strand of WKFP01015243.1, from coordinate 933,122 downwards.
TTTGATGATGAATCTGCTACAAGACAGGAGAAAGGTAACAAATTAGTTATCGCCAGACATGTTCCTGTTTACAATCCTTGTGGCTATTGCTGTATTACTGTTAGATTTTAGCACTTTTGTTTGAAAAGGGACTTTATATTAAGAAGTCTGTCATTTGAGAAACAACGCCTGTCTGTGCACATTTGGTACAGAGGGACTTCAGCTGTCCAAACAATCTAAGCAGGCTTCTTTTCTCTTTGTAGGGAGGTTTTACAACTTCACTGTGGAGATTCCTGAATAAGAATATATTACTTCTTTTAACAAAAAAATTCACTTATTATTTAGCTTCTCCGTTATTCTTACCTCTGCTAAAGATGTGCCATGTAAATGCTGTGTACAGAAAATCAGTTATACAAGTTCTTGCATAGACCTACATAGATTTCTAGATGGGGGAAGAAGCCTCAGCGCAGTCCTTGTTCCTTACTGAGGCAAACAACTTTTTAATTGTGACTTTTCATACATTCCTGTTTTGCAACTTAACTCCTAAGGAAAGAGTAATTCCCACTAGAGCTGCACAGACAAACATTTTTGTCCGCAAGTAGTATATATTTCATATTAGGCATTTACTGGGGTAGGGCTGTATCTCAGGTATGCTTCCTCTCATGTTTTCTTACTCAGAAACATGCAACAGCTTCTAAAGGAGCAACTTAGTCCTGCATGAAGATGACTTTGTTCAAAGCACTCCTCAGGGAGGCATGAAATCGGTTACTCTAGAACAGGGAAACTTAATTTTGCATGTCCAAGCCCCTAGGCAGCCAAGTGAAAGGGAAACAATACTGCATCTTCCTCTTCTGTGAAAAACATATGGCTTGGATGCTTACACCACAAGCATTCAGAATTATGAAGATGACTTCTATCTGTCTAGGTTAGGCTGATCTCTGCTTACTGACCCAACCTCACACTTTGATTTGGTGCCTGTATGTCTTTTGCTTCAGGTCTTGGCACAGGTAACCTAAACCACTTCTAACCCATGTCTGTTCTGAAATAGAAATGGTGCAGCTATATTTGTGAATGCTAAGCACAAATTAATCATCCCTGCTGAGTTTAGACTAATTATTTTGGGCATAGTGCTGCATGATCTGTCTTCCCTGCTTCCAGACACAAAGCAGCATCTTTGTGCTATCCTGCTTGATGTGGTAATACAAGCTTGGAAGGGTACTAGCTTGATGATTAGCTTACAGCTAATCATCACAGGATGAGCTACTGTCTTGGACACCTCATATTCTCCATGTATGGAGAGCATGTACAGGATATAATTCAGGAGTGTGGGTGCCATTCACTTAGTTACACCATTGCAAGTTAGACACAAAGCACTGCTATTCATATTTGTCTCATTAAATAGTATGGAAAGAGTAGGGAGTAAGTCTCTAAATTTAGTCTGTTTAGAATGACATATCACTGAGTACTCCCATCTGTTTTCAAAGATGCAATAAAACAGCATGGCAATACTAGTAAATGTCATTAGCTCTTTGAATTAATAGAATTACTGTTGGCAGCCAACAGTAATAGTTTAGAGCAATTCTCATCTACTACATTAGAGTAATTCTTGGCAGTGTGAACATAAAATGAATCTGAGGGGTTCACAATGCAACCAACTAACTAAAACTTGTAATATAAATTGTCAGCCTGTAATCACTTCCTTTTTTCCTCTTTCCTCTTTTTTCAGGGCAGTATGATTTTTTTTTCTTTTTTTTCCACCAGAGAGTCATAGAATCATAGAATGGTTTGGGTTGGAAGGAACCTTAAAGATCATCGAGTTCCAACCCCCTTTCCATGGACAGGGACACCCTCCACTAGACCAGGTTGCTCAAAGCCTCATCCAGCCTGGTCTCGAACACCTCCAGGAATGCGGCATCCACATCTTCCCTGGGCAACCTGTTCTAGTGCCTCACCACCCTCACAGTAAATAATTTATTCCTAATATCTAATCTAAATCTTTCAGCTTATAACCGTTACCTCTCATCCTGTCACTACACTCCCCAATAAAGAGTGCCTCCTCAGTCACAAAATTTCTATTTAAAGTTTTTTTGGTTTTCAAAGATGCAGTTGATTGATTAATGTGTTTTTTAAAAAATAATATTTTTCTAACACAGGCTATAAGAAATTTACCTGAAATCACATTTTTTTTAAGGGAGGTAGATTATAAATTGGCATTACACAAACCTATTAAGTCATGCCATCTTAACTGGGCTATGAATATTAAAGTCCTGCTCTGTAGCTTCTTTACACGCCTTTTCAGTAACAGAAAAACTGTGTCCCAAGCTTATCAAGTGTGTAGTTTATTATTTTTTTCCTGTGTTTAATAAAATACATAAAATATTAAATAAAATATTAAATAAAAATATTAAATATAAACATAAAAGAAGAAGAAGAAAAAAAGCCGTACTGCAAAGTAGAGATAGGAAAGCTCAGTATTTCTGAAATTAGCAAAATCACACAAATGATAAACAACCCTAAATCTCTTTCATGCCGTTCCCTCCAGTTTTTATCATTACACTGTCTACTGTATTTTCTGATATTCTGAAGCAACCAAATAGTCGCCCACACAGGGAGAACTTGCTAGGGGAAATGACCTACTAAAAGTAAGTGCAAGACAACACTGTGACTAAGTGATGTACCAGCAGATCTTGCCCTTCTCCGTCTACATTGGCCAGCCTTCCCTTGGTTTAATTCAGAAAGGATTTTGACTTTGTTATTGATTCCACCTGTTTTGATTCCAGAATGGATGATGAACGGAAAAGAAAGTAAAAAACAGTTGTCTCTCTGCAGTCCACCATACAAGCAAACCATATCACTGTTCTGACAAATGTGCCAGGCAGACTCACTCAGTAAAAACGACAAACCTATTTTTTTCTTGCTGTTCTGTAATTGGTTTAGAGGTTCCAGAAACTTACAGAAAATACAAACCATTCAGAGACTTGGAGGCTCCATAAAAATTACATATTTTTTTTGCTGATGTGTGTAAGTCTGGTAAATATTGTTAATTTAATCCTCTTAGGCTTTTAATCAACAAGACAGAATAAAATTTGTACAGAAAAATGCATTTCATAGGCATTTTCTTTCATAAAATAATCCTCTTAACCAATTGCGGGTTTTTTCCCCAACTGTTTGAGCAAAAATTGATTCCCAAGTGATTAGTGACTTGAGTTATGAGCAAAGAAACTCCTCCATGATCTGAAAATGCTGGAAACAAATCATAGTCACCTAACAAAACATAAAAATACAGAGGCAGAAATATACCACACAGAGAAATAAATCACTTTCTCTAACTCTTATGCTATGAAATTCATTTAGATAACTGCTTTTCAAATGAAATCAGAGAGATCATAAAATATCATAGCGAATTAATAATCCAGTACTTTAGTAATAAATTTGTTGGATGTTGTCATAACTGGTCATGTTGGAAAGCTCAGATCTTCAGCAAAAGGAAATAATATAACTAGATAAAATAAAACTGCAACTCTACAGCTGATTTAGGAATTGGACTCTCTAGAATATAAGCCAAAAAACAGCTTTCCTTTCTAATTTTGATTCAGGGAAGAACACCACAGATTTTTATAGGATCCCTAACAACTTCACATATTATGTCCTTGATCGCTGTCGTGTGCAGTTTTTTTGTTCCCATCTAACATTTCTCTGCCTGACTCACCATTTTGTGTAAGAAAATGTTTACACAACTGTGGCCAGCCATTCTGTCTCTTTTGGGAGTGATTTTTTTTTCAAATACTTTTTTTCAAAGGTTGTGTTGCTATGGGTTCTCTGTGCAATACACTCACAGTTCTCCTGCTACTGATCAATTGTGATATTCTTACAGTTGGAAATAGCTGTTCTGGGAGGCAAGGGACAGATTAATGGGTTTTAGAGTGCTTTTTGCAATGGATCTTCATACTTGACAATTTGTCAGCAGGAAATGCCAAGTGAAGAAGGCTCCAGAGGATCCTACAGAAGAACTAATAATACCCATTTCAAAACATGTAATGCCATGCTAAATAAGCAATGGCTGCCACAGGTACAGGAGGAGTGGTTTATAAAACCTGCAGGATAAAACTTGAATATCTGCATTATGTTTTCATTTACTATTTAGTCCCCAATAGGAATCCATTGCTTTTGCTATGGAACACTGCAAAGTGAGACAGAAACCAACTCACGTTATGTTGGATTAGATAGAAACTGAATCACAGTATTTTGATTACAGCCACTCTTATATTTTTTACATCTTGTATCTGTATGTAGAAATAGCAGTGAAGCAAAAAGTAAATTTCACAACACACTGTTTAATAGCACGCTTAGTTGTTGGTACTGTCTGATTTACAAAAGTAGCCAGCACTGTCTGATTACGAAGTATTTGCTAAAGGAAGAAGGCTCTAGAGTAGAGCTGTGAATTTGCTTCACTTCCAAAGCTAATACCTTATTTTCACAACCATGCTGGAGCACTAGAGGATTGATTTTAATCTCTGGAAAGATTTCTGTGAGTTTTGTTTTTGCTATATCTATTTAGCAGCAGAGAGTAAAGTGATGTTTTAGATAATCTCACTCCATTCTACAATGCTAAAGCAAGTCCCTAGCATAACCTGAGCCTTCTGTTGACCTTTATGTTAGTGCTAATCATTAAATAAATAAAGGAATTTATGAAGCGTTTTTCATGATGGGATTTTCCCCACCATATGTCTGCCAAAATCTTCCTGCTCAAACTCCTAACTATGCAGCTACCTGAGCCGCAGACCTCAGTGCTAGTTTTTGAAACACAAGTTTTGGCTTTTTATCTTTTGCCGATACAGCAAGGGATGGGGGTGAGAGATGGGAGCCATGGGACAGCAGAGTGCAGAGAGCTCTCTTTTGAAGAGAAATTTACTTGGCCTTTCTTTTCCATTCAGCTAAATATAGTCCCTAAAACATTTCATAAAGTACAAACAATTTGAAGTAAGAGAGAAAATTGACTTCAGTTAGAATTTTTTTTTTAACAGAAGTTTATCCTACATTTTGCATTCCTCTTTAGATTATTTTGTGCTTACAGATGTCCAGATAATAGATTTAATCTGTCAACAGAGATGGATGGAAAAAGCAATTGTTTTGTATTTAGTTTTTAACATTGCATCTTCTGAGAGATTGCTTAGAAGCCATCTTTCACTTTAATGAAAAATCTAGTTAGTTTTTTAAACTATGATTCCACTCTGATAGATTGTATACAATACACTGTCTAGTATTTGTATTTCATTCTGTCATGCTCTATGTACATTATTAACATATCATTTACATATGTTTTCTGTTGATCATTTCTGAAATACATTTCACTGATCCTCTGATACACTTTATTATTTGGCTCTGTGGAGCAATTGTCAATAAGGCTGTTTGGGTGTATCAAGACTACAAAGAAACTGAGAAATTGCCCATGACGCCTATCAAGGTATTATATCACCCCTTGATAAGATGTGAGAAATGTACTCTTGCTTGATTTTATAATCCACTTTAGAAAAACATACCTCCCACCCTCACAAAACTCAGAAACATGCTGGAGAGAAAACTTCTTTTTTTTAAGCACTGTTGTTGATCTGGGTTTCAGCTATACCTTACTGTCTGGGCTGAAGGCTCACTCACTATTTGCCTTCCTTCCTTCCAGTGCCGTTTTAAAATGTCATAATTTTCTCCCTGGAACTAGATAAAAACCATCGAATGTCATCCAAAGTGACTGTTAAAGTGCAAGCCAATTTCAGCAAGTCCATAACTAAACTCCAGCTGGGTATCTTCCTATTATCTGCCAGAAGTCCCCCTTCTCATCTGCCATGCAGGTGTTTGGTTTGCTCACCTCTGTGATAATAAATCAAGACACCTGGTAAGCCCTCAGCTTGCTGCCTCACTATGCATATCTCATGTGTCAGAAGATACTGAATCTGAAAAAAAAAATTGGTGATTGCTCCGTATTCAATGGAAAACCCAACCCTGAGAAAATGAGCTGGATCGCTGACATTAGAAAATGTGCATTTACTTATCTTCTTGTAACATATTTTCACTCAGGCTTGCATGAAAATTCATTTGCAGCACTGACGTGGAAAGCAATATTAGAAGTCATCCTGTGGAAAACAAACTGCCTATCCAGGAATTGTTTCAGGTCTGTAATAATGCCCAGGCTGAGTGGTCAAAGCATTTTATCTCCAGTCTTATCTCAAAGACATTGGTTCAAAACTTTCCTCAGATGGAGTATCTGGGAACTTGATGAGAAATAATTAATGCCAGCAAAGCACCTTGTGTGATAAAGCATCTTTTCACAGAGGAATTTAATGTAAATAATTTACTGTTCTTCTCTTAGCTCAGTGTTGTTCAACAGCCATTTATGGCACAACTTCGCAAGGTGCTGAGTATCCTTGAGGGGATCACAAGGCTCAGTTATTGATGGAATGTACCAATGTTTCCACAAGTGACCTCTGTGCAAAAGCTTATTTGATGTGGACCTATCTATGGGATGATACAACCAGAAAGTTGAGTGAATGCAGGAAGTAATGTATTAAAATAAACAGGATGTAGGTACATTTAGGTAAGATTGCTTAGGTGTAGATTAGATTGCTTAGATGTAAAAATAGGCAAGATAAAAGAATTAATAAAAGATAATGCAGAGTATAAAAAACAGTAGGGCGTAGGAACAAAAATCACAGGGAAATGAGGAGCTTTGGGAATAGTACTCTGAATTGCAATTACTTTCCATCCAACATCTGAAAGATGCTTTGTTCTTGAATGAATATACATGCAGAAGTCAGCTTTTGAAAATACACTGTCTGCTTGTCCTCCTTTCATCTGGATTTGATTCACTGATTTCAGACTAGTTACTGCCACTTTATAACAGTGTTGCTGAGCAGAGGTTCTGATCCAATATCAACGTGTAGTGAAAAGTATGCCTCCAAACCGGACTACACACATTACAAAGCAAGACATTACTCATCAGTTGTCACGTTTTCTCAGTGATACGTGTGAAAATACACCTAGGAATCAGCAAGGTAGTCAAGCATGCATTTCCAGACTGCATAAGGTGAATTCTTACACAGGCTGGTACTCGGAATAACATATGATGTGCTGTTTTATTAACTTGAAAATAAGTAAAATGGCCATTGAGTTTAAAAGTATCATGTAAGAGAAAAATTCAAGGAAAATAAGGATTATGGGATGTAAAACTAAGGACACAAAATGACTTACCCTTATGTGAAAGGATCAGGTATTGGGAAATGTGATATAAAGTCACAAAGTGAACAGAGGAGAAATAATGTCCTGGAGACAAGAGGAAGCCCCTGACTAAGATGTGGAAGGACTTCTCAACAATTATTTGAATTTAGTTCCTAGAGTCTTTCAGACTAACTTGGAGTAAGCACAGAAAACACATGATGCAGGGTAGGATTCTCCTGACTCAGTGGATGGACTAGATAAGGTAACTTCTCCTATTTCATGCTGATCTCTACACTTTCCTCTTAACAAATGTAGCAGGTTTTGTCGTAGATCTAAACATCTTGTCCTTGCTCACATCTTGCTACTCATTCAGTATCTTTATGCAGCTATAATGCCAGTTTACCCAGTCATCCAGAGACTTCTTGCCAGATGTGTAAAAATTTCCACCCGGCACACAACAGCCATATTATCTTCTGTTGCATTTGACTGGTCTTTATGGTAGAGACACGGCCAAGAAAATTAGTCTGAGCAATTTTATCCACCAAACCACATATCATCCAGTTTTCAGGTGGCTCTAAATTACTTTGTGCAACTGGTCTGGCAATGCTTGAATCATGAGGCTAAGGGCTGTTGGGGGAAAGAGTGCTCCTTGTTTTTAATTTAAGAAGTAAAAGATTATCAAACAAGAAAAAAAAAAATCTTTGTCAAGGTCTTCATACTACCTAACTTTATCTTCCTAACCTTGGAGAAATATCTGCATAGACTTTGTATGATAGCATTAACGGGGGGAGAGAGAGAGAGAGAAGGATCCTTCAACAAAGTTATTTAGAAGAGGAGGGAAACTTTCCTCTTTGGCACTTTAAGCAACCTGCATCACCTCCCTGGTGAGCAGATTGATATCAATTGAAGATACTTGCCACCACCATGCTCAGCTCTCATTACAGCACATCAGTAGCAATGTTTTGGAATCAAAGTACTTGATCTGCTCATCTACGCATCTCTAAAGCTGAGTATCCACCTTGTGCCACCCAGGGATGGCTAACTTTAAAAGTGTTGCTCTCAGCATAAGACATAACTTACCCAAGAGGCCAAAGGGCTGACATGGCTGAAACTGCAATGCAGAGTTGCTATGGACAATTTTTTTTTTTTTAAAGACCACACTAGGCATGGCACCAACAGAGAACCCAGTGAAGTAAGTGGAAAGTTCTCTGAAAAGGAGAAAGGCAGGCCTGGGAAGACTTTTTCCAGCAGCACAATTTGCATGAAGGCTATAGTTTCTCAGGGTGCATTAAAACTTTTACACAAATACTTAAAGAAAAAAATCTTCTCCACAGAAGCTAATTTCTGCTCATGCTAGGAGCCCTGTGGATACATGAGACAAAAGCCAGAATTTGTGTCAGTCTCTATTGCTTCTTCCTCCTCAAATACCACCCTCGCAATTTCTTGCAAAAGAAAACAGGACCATGGAGAGATACATATGAAAATCTGCCCACCTCTTTAATGATCAGCAGAGCCCTTTGCTGTTGCATGTTGTTGTCATGTTCCAAAAACGGCAAATACTGATCTGAAATTTAATTACATTAAACAGCCTATTTACAGAATAGTCAGGTATGTTGCTTACCCGTTCTGTTACTCACACGAAATAAGCATTTAGTGGCATTGAAGAGTAAATAGAAAGAAAAAGTAAGTTTTGTATTTTGGCATGCCTGATTCTTCTGACAAATAAGTATCGTTCTTGTCTTCTCCTGTGAATCCATTCTGAAAACAATATGTTCTTAAATATTAAAGTGAGTATGTAAGCTAAATAATGAATACACAAAGTTTTCCCAAGCCAGCCCAGAACTGCGTGTGCTTTGAAAGCTAATGCTGACAGACGATGCATGATGCTGTGAGGTATTCAGAAACTTCCCTTTATTTTCACATTCACACTATGTTCATCTGGAAATCTACTGTACTGGGCAAAGTCTACTGTGCTGACTCAAGTTAAATTCACAGTTGCCTCTTGATAAATCACAACATGTCATTCAGTAATCCTACTGAGGAAAATGTAATTACCATGCAACATCTTGTGCTGTCTTGGAATTTCTCACTAGGTAAGTAAGAAATAATTTCCTGTCAGTACTGCAGGAATACTCTCGTAGAGATGTAGGAACAGACTGGCTGGGTCATAAGCCACGATGCTGTGTTGAAATTACTGGTCACAGGGGATACTTTCTCAGCTGCAGGCCGTATGCCTTTTCTTTCTGAGTGTGCAGAAACTTGCCCACTGTCCAAATGAACACTCACACAGAAACTGACCCTATGGTTCTACCTAGAACCTCACCCCTCAGACTGTTGTCTTTTCTTCTGTAGTACAATATATAATCACTGTAGGCACTGCTCTCCTGATGGACACAGAGTGAAACATGTGGCTGCTGCACTGGTCTCCAAAACGCTTTCTGAGCCTGTCCTGAGCCAGCTGAGTAACTGCCTTTTCCTTTGGAACTGGGAGCTCCTCTTGCAGCTTTGTTCCACAGCTACAATGACAGCATGATTGCTGGGAGGGAGAAGCATTAACATCTACACACCTTCCCAACTTCAGCACAAAATTCAAAGCTCATATTGTGGACTTGTCTTGACTTCTTAATTTAAAGGCAAATATAGAAATAAAATCAAAGGTAGGTGATCACACATACCTGTGGAGAACAGAAGAGATTCTCACTTGTGACTTCTAAAGCTTATATGTCATCCTGATAATGTAGTTGTGGGTGTGAATAATAAAAAAGAAAATGCATAAGTAGTTGTTCACTTTGATTTTGTTTCACTGGAGCTGGCTCAATGCAGACTAAGGAGACTCAGATCTCAGATTACTGTCAGAAAGACTGATTGCTTCTTATAGCAACATTTAAATGTTTGGTTAGGATGGATGAATACAGCAGCAGGAAAATTGTAAAAAAGCTGCAAGGAAAACCAAGTTGTCCGCAAGCCAAGACTCTGAAATGACAGAGACTATTTTCCTGGGAGGAAAAGCAGGCTTCTTGTTTTTTCTCACTTGCTCATTTTCATTTGTTTGCATTTTGCTATTGAGATCTTCTCAGAAGCTTTAGCACAGAAATTAAGCATTTTGAAAAGCATTTTCCTTAATGTCTCTGTGTGTTCAAGACAGTTCGGTTTGTTTTCAGTTTATGAATGTTACAGTCAGTGCTTTTGCAAGAAAATGCAGCTACTGGAGGGAAGTATAATCAGCTTGAATAAGATTGGCTTGATTCATTACTGATGCATCCTCACTGATTTCAACGGAACCTAACCAAAGGACAATGTAGGGCTGAGTACTTCTGAACTCGATGTACTCCGGAAGAGCCCTTTGGAGCTGATACTCAGTGGAAGAACAGCTAATAAATGGGAGTAACTTTTTCCCTATCTACATTTTATTTATATCTATTTTCTTGTAGAGAATTTCCAGAGAAGATGACTCACGGGCACACAGATATAGCTAAATATTAGCTAATATCAAAGTGTATTGGTTCCAAATTGGGTTGGCTTAATACTGCCTAAAGTTTTTCCAGCTTCCCGCTCCTGAATTCTTGAATATTGCAATGCTTTATGGTGATCACTTCTGTAACTGGAAGGTACGTGAAATACTGATTTTCCATTTTTTTGGACTAGTAAGTACACTAGTAAGTACATAATCATGCGTCCTAATAAGTTTATTGGATTCATAATGTTTTAAGTACAGAGTTCATATTTTTTAATCCCTTTTCACAATATTCTGCTGAACTCTCCATCACTGTAATCATTTGGATGAGGGAAAAAAAGCCACAACAACTAAGGAATGTAGATTTGCCTGTAGCCTTGGAAATACAGCAAACCTGAAACTTATAAAAAATGTTGACTGATTGTAAGGCTTCTATGCAGTCTTACAAAAACTCATCTAAACCACAGTATTCCTGTTTTAAATACGGCAAAAAGAATTAGCCATCTGTCATGACAGCAGCTTGACCTGATGGGCCCTGCAGAGTAGCAGCGAGACCAGTGGAGTGCCTGCTAAACCAGCAGTCCTCTCCTGCAGAGTCAGGTGCTGGAACAACAGGTTGTTATCATGCCGTGAGCAGCTCCTCTTGCACTTGTTCTCTGTGATCCAGAGTGCCAGCGTTGCTTGTATTTTGGAACATAAATTGTGCAAAAGTCACTGAAACTATCAGGTCCTACAACAAACCCATGTAATAAGCTTGCCTGAATAACACATGTATGAATCATCTGCAGATTAATATTTAATCTTTTTTTTAAAGTATTTGTTTCTAATAAAATAGTAGCTTAATAGCTGTCTTGCTGCAGGAGGAGGGTAGGTACAAGCAGTACTACCTCAAGAGGAAAAGTGACTTGTAAACCAATTGAAAAAAAAAAGTAATTTTTCTCTTTCCTTTTCAGTAAAAAAAACCCCAGCTTTTAAATTGGACAACTTAATGAACAGTGTTCCTGGGTTATCCTTTGTTCTGTGTTACCATCTGAGAAAAGGAGGCAGTTCAGGAGTTGAACGATCATTTTAATTGCTTCTGGCTTCTACAGATATGAAAAGCAAACACCTGACACTGAGGACACTGCTGGCTGCTCTGCTTCTCTTTGCCAGTGCTGTACTTGCTCTTAATGACAAGCTGAAGAATTAATACCCCTTAAAAAGTAATTTATGGTATGTATTTAATGTCTGTTCTTTGACTAACTGGAGTGGTTTGAGGTACTTTGAAGGCACTAAAATAAAATAAATTTAAAATCCATGCATCCAGCAGCGTAACAATACTGTACCCATGTCATACTGCAAAATGTCAACAGTGACAGTGCAGTATCATGTTATTCATGAGAATTGTCCTGACTTACGCTGTTTGTGTCTCCCCTTGCCTATTCCTTTTTTAGGAGCTAGAGCAGTATTACTCACAAAGCATCCCTGTTCCAGTAAGAGACTGAGATCAAACCCAGAGGACAGTGGCTGAACATGGGCCACATTTCCCTATTTTGCCTCTGGCAGTGGTATTTCCCTGGTGCCATCTAAAGGGAAGAACAGTGTAAACTGCATTTAGGATTATAGAATTCTGGGAAGAGAACAGTGAAACATGTTCAGCATGAAGAAACGTCCATTGGGATAAGACATCTTATCCATTGGGATAAGAAACATCTTCAGCATGAAGAAACATCCACTGGGATAAGACACTCCAGAATGAGGCAGAATATTTAGCTTCCTATTTGAAATTGGCTTACTGAATTGATGAAGTGCAAAAATTACTTCAAAGAGCAACTTTCTCTGACAGACCATGTCATATTGGTGAGAAGAGCCAGGATGATTGCTGTGAGTTGAACAGTTACTCCTTTGTTATGCTTATCTTTACATTTTCCTGAAGTATCCTAGTCCTTATCATCTGCTTTGTGCTTACTTTGAGTTTCTACTAGGAATAACTAAAAGGAAAGGCTGTTTTATCTGGAATTTAAATATTTCTTAAGATTCAGAAAATCATACCACTAGTGTGCTTCTGGAAAACAAACTCATTTCTCTTGACAGTGGGAACTGGAAAGATCTATATTCACGATTCATTTCTAACTAACACCACAATGACACTGTATTTGCTCCCTATTAGTTGAGGAATCCATAGAGCACTTAACAAACTGTGAAGTGTGTTATTCCCATCATGTTATTGATGCTGTGCAGCTTACTCTTTTTTTTTGCTAGTTGGTCCTGGCACAGTGGATAAAATAAACCCAGACTCTACATGTCGATTTTGTTTCTTTTATAGGAAGCCGGTGACAAAGATGCATTGTCTGTGAAATGCAGTACAGGTGTGAAGCCTCTTAATCTCATCCATTTCTCTCCTTGACCACTGTATTGGTATTCAGAGCGAGTGGTTTACAAAACACTTGGTTAAAGAAAGGATAAATCATCATGGAAGAACACAGGGCGGCATGCTATCATTCCAGGCTTGATTATTCTCTCATGTTGAAGAGTAATGACACAGAAAATTATAAAGAAACAGAAGTTTAAAACTGATGTAAACCTGAGAGCTGGACTGCTCCTGCAAACTGCTGTGCAAACTGTTGAGCTCGTAAAGCTAATATAGACTTAATTTTACTGGTGTGAGAAATTTTGTCCATGAGCATACTCATTGATACCATTGGGACTATCAGCATTGTCCTGTGTTATAAATGAAGGCACTTTCGCGGCTAGAAAGAAAGATAAGATTTTATTTTGTTCGTAGGTGAAGAATAAGCAAGCAGCGCTGGACGCCAGGGAGCATCTGTTTGCTCTACCAATTAGGCGTACCTTTCCACAAAACCTACCCCTCTATTTATTCCCAAAATGTTTACATTTCTAGCACGTTCTCACAATGAATTCTTTCATGTGTCTTCCCCAGC